>JZKD02S0724290.1:293968-347335 GCA_000966675.3 Picea glauca
TGCCCTCCAGAAGAAGGGGACAAAATTCATGTGGACACAGCAATGTGAAGAAAGATTTCAAACCTTGAAACATCTACTAACCCATGCACCCGTGTTGAAAATCGCTGACCCAGAAACTGACTTCCTTGTGTGCACAGATGCCTGTAAGGAAGGGCTCGTAGGAGTCCTTATGCAAGAAGGAAAGGTGATCTGCTATGAATCCCGAAAATTGAATGAACATGAGGCCAACTATGTGACTCATGATCTAGAACTGCCTGCCATAGTGCATGCCTTAAAAATGTGGAGGCATTACCTCTTGGGAAGAAAATTTGTACTTATGACAGATCACTGTGGATTACGGTATTTGTTCGACCAACCAAAGCTCAATGCTAGACAAGTTAGATGGATGGCCCTCCTTAGCGAATTTGATTTTGAAATCAAACACATCAAAGGGAAGGAAAATAGGGTGGCCGATGCCCTTAGCAGAAGCATGAAAACAATTCACTTGGCAATGGTGAGTACCTATGAGACAGATGTCAAGAACAGAGTCAGAAATGCACAAGAAATAGATTCCTTCGTTCAGACTGTGACCCTATACCTACAGCAAGAACCCACTGGAGAAAAATATGAGGGCTACCGGATGATCGAAGGTGGTCTGCTCACTTATAGAGATATACTGTACATTTCAAATCGTGATGACTTGAAGAGGTTCATCATGGATGAACTACATAAAATACCCTACACTGGTCACCCAGGATACCAGAAAATGATCACTACCGCCCGGAAACAATTTTATTGGCCTAGATTGAAGAAAGACATAGCCAAATATTTGGCCCAATGCATAGAGTGCCAATAGGTTAAAGTATAACATCGACACCCAGCAAGACTATTACACCCTTTGCCCATCCTAGAATGGAAATGGAAAACTATCTCCATGGATTTTATCACTAGATTGCCAACTTCAACCAAACGGAATGACACCATTATGGTAGTGGTGGATAAACTGAGCAAGTCTGCTCATTTCATCCCCGTCAAATCGACCTGCAAGGTGATAGATATCACCCAGGTATTCATGAAAGAGGTATTCAGACTACACGGTATTCTGAAAGAGATAGTGTCTGACAGAGACACAAAATTTACTTCCAATTTCTAGAAATCACTGATGGCTAGTTTAGAGACCAAATTGTTGTTTAGCACCACCTATCACCCTCAAACCGACGGACAGACAGAAAGAGTGAATCAAATATTAGAGGATATGTTAAGGATGCATGTAATGCATCAACCCAAAAAATGGGAAGACTACTTGCCATTGGTAGAATTTGCCTACAACAACGGCTACCAAGCATCCTTAAAAATGAGTCCCTTCGAGGTCCTCTATGGTAGGCCGTGTAATACTCCAGTCAGCTGGAGTAACCCTGTAAACAAGATTTCTATTGGACCCGATATCTTGAAAGAAATGGAACAGCAAGTGAGTCAGATAAAACAAAATCTGAAGGTCGCTCAGAACCGACAAAAAAGTTATGCTGATCAAAAGAGAACTCCAAGAGAGTTCAAAATGGGAGACCATGTATATCTTAGAATTAAGCCCAGAAGGAGTTCCCTAAGAATGGGAGCTTGTGCCAAGTTGGCACCGTGGTATTGTGAACCCTTTGAGGTTCTAGAAAGAGTGGGACCTATAGCCTATCGGCTAGCACTTCCTCCCACCGTAAAAGCACATAATGTTTTTCATGTTTCATTATTGAAGAAATATGTACATGATGTTAATCATATAATTGACTGTTCTGTGATCTAGGTGGAACCGGAGGGAGAATTTCTACCAGAACCCCAATACATACTGGACAGAAAGGAAACCCCGCTCCAGAACCGAACCATTGCACAGATCAAGGTGCAGTGGAAACATTTTGTCTCAGATGAGGCTACATGGGAAATGGAGGATGCCATGAGACAGGCATATCCGAGTTTGTTTACTTCTGTACATGCAATTCATGTTAGTGGATAAGAACATCGAGGATGATGTTCCTTTTAAGGGGGAGGGAATTGTAACACCCTGATTCCCCCAGTTTGTAAAAATAACTGGACCGGCCAAGAACTATGGCAAACTCATAAATGTGAATATGTGATGTAAATGGACCTTGACGAAAAGGTCAATAAATTTGAATAAAATTATAAATTTCATTGCAGGACTGCTAAGAGGGGATGTGCAAAAAAAGAGACTGCGATGGCAGTGGAAGGCACCTGGAAAGGTGGCGTTAACTTTCATCGAGAATTAATACTGTATTTGGACTCCACTGGTCAGAGAACCAAAAGCGGCTCGCTGGCCCTGAATTAAATGTCTCACAGGCTGGTAGGTAGATGGCTTAATGAGGGATGGGGAGGTGAACTACCTATCCGTAGAGCCATCATGACTAACCAGCGCGATGGAAATCACGCTGCACGCAACCTCGCAAGAGGATAAGGCGTGGGGTGGAAGTGATTGAGGGGGCAGATGCAAGGGGAGAACTCTGGCATTAAATAGAGTGAGTGATAGCAGAGAGGAAGGATTGCAACCTTCGCTCCTGGTCACTGGCAAAATGGAGACGCAGTCTCACAACATCGTGGTCTCATCTTGGGGGTGGCTAGTGATAAATCCGCTGGGAGTCACTAAGCCTACGGTTGGGTGGAAATGAGCAACCCTCTCAGCAGTTGCACTCACTTCTGGTGTTATTTCTGATAAGTGTTTTACATATTGCATCTTGAAATTCATATGTTGACATATATGCTCATAAACTGTGAAATTGTGAACAATTACAGTATAAGAATGTCTATGCAGTGTTTTGATAAGAAATGGTAGATATATGCTTATAACAGAAAAACTATGCATGGCTTATGTTGATAAATGAATTTAATTATGCATAAGTTGAACCAAGTCAGACTTCCAGTCCATTCTCAGGAATTTTTTTCCCCTTATCTGCCTCCAGGAATGCCCCGAAAGAGATCTCTTCATAGAGATTCCCTCCTTGGAAAGGTTTACCAAGAACCTAGAAAAAGGACTTGAATGTGCAAGTCTTAACAACCCTGTACGAGGAGGAATGACCCTCTTAAAATCCTGAAGTAGCACCATAGGGATAAGTATCGATCGATGGATGAGATCCCGTCAGAAGATCCATGGTCATTCACGACCATTAGATTGATGAAAGAAACAAGGGCGTTACATACCTTGCCCCTTTTCATCTATCTTCGTGAATAGCGAGGAAATCGGGATCGTAGATCCCCAAGGTCCATGAGAACATCTGGACTGTTGATTTTTCCATGTCCGGGAAGTAGTGGGAGAGTGCGTGATGTGGGACAGATCTGAGCCTTCAGATATCACCTAGAAAAACCCGACAACCGTTGGATCTGTTAAGAGATGCATGAGGGTTAAGCCCTCGTGAACAAGGGCGAAAGTCCCTAGAGAGGAGACGGTATCGGGGATTCAGAATTCGGGATTCCAGGAGTCCTGATGACAAGGGATCGGGACACTCCATGATGAAAGTCCCAATATAGATCTAGATCGTCCATCCATGAAGGACACGTGGCAGAGATTGAGAGTCCATCGATATTTCAGATACCGGGGATTCGAGTTGACAAAGGATTTACGTCACTGGGAGTCGTAAGTCAGGAAATTGTGAAACAACAAGGATCGTTCATCTGAGGGAGGACATGTGGATGACAATTCTTCGACCCCTCTCCGCCTTTGCAAGAAATGCACAAACAGGATCCCTTCGGAGGATCCTAGGGTCTGTAATGACTGTTTGATTTAAGAAAGAGACGTAGGCATAAATGCCATGACCCCTTCTTTTTCCCTTGCAAGAGATGAAGGAATCGGGACCATAGACCCCATGGTCCATGGAAGTGCTTAGACCATCCATCTATAGAGCACATGTGGTCGTTGGTAAGTGCTTCGGTGTTTTGGCACCCGGAAAACAAAAGGGCAAAGAACCCTTGTCTTCGCGAGTCGTGAAATTCTGATCACCGAAGCCTCGAAATGGCGTGAGGTGTGATTAAGATTGAGAAAAGCCAGGATTTGATCGTGACCGTTGATCATCCCAAAAATACCACGACCGTTGATCTTAGTTGAGGGTTGTCGCCATCCATCGAAGGGACACGTGGCTGCCGGTCGATGTTTCGGCGTTTCGACACCCGGGGAACCAAAAGGCAAGAAACCTTGCCTTCACGAGTCATGAAGGCCTGATACTCGAAATCCCGTGGACCGTTGGATCCACACTCCTAAGAGTCGTCGATCTCTTACGTGACTTTGCATATCGGAATTCAAAGATTTGAATGATGAAGAGTCTTGGAGTCGTTGCATTTCGAACTCCCGAGTACCAAAACCCTGAAAGGATCCATACCGTTGGATCAGGGGAGGCTTACAGCCGTCGATCTCCCTTTGGAGGGAAACTTTGGAGACCTCAGAAGTTTTGGGGATTTTAATTTGGAAAGGTAGAAGTCATGTATCGTGATTCCCCGAATCGTGAAAAGCCAATAAGCTCTTGGCTAGCTTAAGCACGTGGACACCGTATAGGGTCATGTAGACAAGACCCCAAGAGAGGAACTTGCCACTCGCTAGACCTGTCAGGGTTCGGAGTTTCATTGTTTCAAGCTTCAGGGTTTGCAGAGTCGAGAGACTCAACGTTCCAGTAGCACTGAGTCGCGAAGTGCGAAAAGATGTCGTGCTGATTTGGCCCATAGTCGTGAACTACAATCATATGGAGGTGGAAAAAGGAAAGAGCTAGCATGCACTAAGCCCATAGGAATTTGGGGATTCTGATTGTTGAGAAATCAACGAAAAAGTTTGATTTACGTAGTGGGTATGTGACAGAGACCTTCTTGTTGGAATTTGAATCAAGTGTAACAATGCAAGAGAGACTGTTGGCAATGGATGAGGCCCTGAAATCTACACCAACAAGATGGTGGGGGACACACAAAAGCAATATTACAGAGTGGGT
Organism: Picea glauca; assembly: GCA_000966675.3. Classification (NCBI taxonomy): domain Eukaryota; kingdom Viridiplantae; phylum Streptophyta; class Pinopsida; order Pinales; family Pinaceae; genus Picea; species Picea glauca. The sequence goes on from JZKD02S0724290.1 coordinate 298,912, forward strand.
ACAATGTTGAACCTTGATGACAAGGTGGTTCTCAACCCAAGTAGAAAGCTGCTAAGTGAGGTACAGAGGTCGAAGATGCCCAAAGGACCATGTGCAAAGCTATGAATAAGCCTAGAGTGATATTCCACAAGAGCAACGAGTGCACAGATTCATCAACACGCTAAACACCACACCTATCAACTAGTACCTTCAAGCGGAGTTGTGCCTCATCACCACAGATTAGAAAGGTATGACTCAGAATTTTGTAACTACATTTCTATTTGAAATTCAATATCCTTCAATAGACCAAACACTACAGATTGTGAGACAGAAAGTATTTGAAGAAGAATCTAGCCTCCCTTTGGAACAAGAAGAGGACGAGTGGACTGGGCCTCTCTAGAAAATGCAAGGTTGTTACAACATTAATGCAGATGACGATGATGATCTAAGAAAGGTCAACATCGTTGAGATAGAAGGAAAAAGAGATGTGAAAGGACCAGGAGTTGAGCTACCATTTATTGGTCAACCAAACAAGATTAAAAAATTCAACATTGGGACAGAGGAAACACTGAAGCTTGCCAATGTCAGAGATTATTGGGATGTTGCTACCATTAACAAGATTACAGAGTTGTTGCACGAATATCAGGACTTGTTTATGACCAAGTTCATTGATATGAAGGGAATCAAGGGACCCATGGGAGAGATGAGAATACCTTTGAAACTAGATGTGAAGCCAGTCAAGAAAAGACCCTATAGATTGAACCCAAAGTATAAGGAAAAAGTTACACTTGAGCTCGACAGAATGTTGGAAGCAGGTATTATCGAACCTATCGAAGAGTATAAATGGATTAGTCCTATGGTGGTGAAAGACAAGAAGACAGGAGAAATTAGGATCTGTGTAGATCTCAAGAAGTTGAACGATGCTTGCCTGCATGACCCCTTCCCTACACCATTCACTGACGAAGTGCTAGATAATGTGGGAGGCCAGGAGGTGTATTCTTTTACAGATGGATTCTCAGGATATCATCAGATCTGAATTGCCAAGGAGGATCGCCACAAGACCACATTTGAAACAGAATGGGGATCTTACCAATATACAATGATGCCATTTGGACTAAAGAATGCCCCAACCATCTTCTCCAGGGTGGTGGTTGAAGCATTTAAATAATTTTTGCATAAATTTTTAGAAGCATATTTTGATGACTATACTATGTTTAGTTTGTTGAAAAAACATATTGAATGCCTAATACTAATGTTGGATAAGTGCAGGCAGTGTCAAATTTATTTCAATCTAAAGAAGTGCATCTTCTTCTCACCATTTGGAGTGTTGTTAGCGCATATTGAGTGTAAGCAGGGACTGTTGGTAGATCCCTCTAAAATTGCTATTATTGTTGACCTTCCACCTCCTACTTCAATCAAACAACTGCGCACTATGCTAGGACATACTGGATATTATAGAAAATTCATTAAAGGATACGCCCAGATTACAACACCTATGGAGAAGTTGTTGAAGAAAGACTATCAGTTTAGCCGGATAGAAGAATGCCAGGAGAGCTTCAACACACTGGAACAAAAGATGGTTATTGCACCAATTCTGGTTTTCCCAGATTAGACTAAAGAGTTTCATGTGCATGTTGATGCATTATCCATTGCATTGGGAGTTGTGTTAGCACAACCAGGAATAAGAGACATCGATCACTCGTTAGCCTTTGCTAGCAGGAAGTTATCCACAACAGAATTTAACTACACCACCACAGAGAGAGAAGGATTGGTCGTGGTGTATGCGCTACAAAAATTCTGCCACTACTTATTGGGAGGACACTTTAAAATCTTCACAGATCACTCCGCGCTGAAGTACCTAGTCAACAAGCCAATGTTGGGGGGGAGAATATGCAGATGGATTATGTTGCTTCAAGAATATGATTTTGAGATCATAGTTAAGCCAGGAAGAATGAACAAGGGCCCTGACCACTTGTCGAGGTTAGAATATGGAGAAGAACCCACCAGTCTGGAGGATACACTGCCATATGCATAGATTCTCTCCATCAGAAAGATCGATGACCACTTCACAGAAATAGTCCATTTCCTATCAATAGGAATGGCACCTAGTGAGTATACAATTCCCCAGAAGAAACAACTAGTAGTGTGTGTTGCAGACTTTTCACTGATAGCAGGTCAGCTATACAATATGGGACCTGATGAGATACTTATAATATGTGTTATGGAGGCAGAACACCCACTGATTCTTGTAGAAGCTCATGAAGGCATCGCAGGAGGAAATTATGCAAGGAAAGCAACTGCGCAGAAGGTTCTGCAAGCTACCCTTTGGTGGCCTACCTTACAGAGAGATGCTAAGGATTATGCTAGAGCCTATGATGTGTTCCAGAGAGTTGGGAGACCATCCAGAAGAGATAAAATTCCATTAGCACCGCAAATGACCCCACAAGCATTTGAAAAATGGGCCATTAACTTCGTGGGACCTATCAACCCACTAGGGAAACGCACAAGAGCAAGGTATATCATTACTGCAACTGAATACTTAACTAGATGGGCCGAAGCCAAAGCAGTCAAGGACTGCAGTGCAACTACAACTGCACGATTTATATTTTATGACATAATAACTAGGTTTGGATGCCCCAAGATCCTTATGAGTGACCAAGGCACACATTTCATCAATCAAACAGTTGAAGCATTGACTGAGGAGTTTACCATCTACCATCAGAAGAGGACACCTTATCATCCTCAAGCAAATGGAACAGTCGAAGCATTCAACAAAATCTTGGAGACAAAACTGATGAAGATTTGTAATGTGAATAGTGATGACTGGGATTTAAGAGTACCTACAGTACTTTGGGCCTATAGAACCACTTGCAAGAAACTGACCATGCAGAACCCTCTTAAGCTAGTCTATGGTCTCGAAGATATTGTCCCAATGGAATACCTGGTGCTAAGCTTAAGAATTGTTGCCTTTACAAATATGGATGACACTGGAGCTGTTCAAGAGAGGCTTGCACAGTTGGTTGAACTGGAAGAAGGTATATTTATTGCAGGATTTCATCAACAGGTTCAAAAGGACAGAGAGAAGGCCTACCATGACAGGCAGATCAAGAAGAAGGCATTCAAGCAAGGTGACTTAGTACTGGTGTATAATAGTAAGTTTATAAAACACACAGGGAAGTTCAGAACGCATTGGCTTGGACCATATGAGATCGCCTATGTTACAGAAGGAGGAGTTGTGCAGCTGAAGACGCTGAACGGAGAATGGAAGGAAGGGTTGGTAAATGGGAGTCAGTTGAAGTTGTACTATGACAACCAGCTGCCTCGTAGATCTCAGTAAAAACAAGAGGAAAAGGGTCTAGGTATCAGGTGCAGTTGAAACTGGGTACCAGACACAAAAAAGACAGTCTGCACAAGGAGGAAGAGGAGGCATAAAGTAGAAAGTAAAGGCTACACTGCGCAGTCCAAAACCGAAGAAAAACAGAAGGATCAGATATGAAGTGCCTCGGGACAAGTCACAAGTGAGTGTTAGGGGCCTGTTGGCCCTTGGGTATGGAATCAAGAGAAGATCAAGGAAGAAGAGGTAAAATGTGAACTTCGCGAGAGACGCAGTGACTGTTACTGGGACGAAGTAAGAAAAAGAGCATAAAATAAGGAGTGAATCCAAAGAAAGCTAGCCGTTGGATGAGGAGATCAAGGATGATAGATAAGCAAGGTATATGGATCGAGGACAACTCAGATAGCATGAAAAGCCATTTTTAGCACCGCGTGGGAAGAAAGGAGAGACAGGCTGGCGAAACCCAAGAAAAGAGGTTCAAGTTGACCTAGGGTTTTAAACACTTAGGTTTTGTATATCTAGGGTTTTGACACCAAGGTCTCGACCTAAGGCCATCGGTGAGGGACTATATTGTATAAATAGAGGTCGAGAGGACCTAGATCGGGTCGATACTATTATTGAGCATTGTTATTGATTGTTTTTCATTGAGAGAATATTGTATTGTGAGTGACAGAAGTGTTGAGAGTAAGATCCTTCTGGCATTGTAAGGTCTTCAGCTGGGTGCGAAGATCAAGTCCTGTAGTTGGGTGCATAGGAGGGGGAGAGAAAGAGAGAAGAAGAAGAAGATCTTCTAGCAGAGAGCATAGACAAGAACTGTAAGCTTTACCTTAATATATCATAAGAACAATTATGTGGACGTATCCCTAGGGAGAGGGTGAACCACGTATATCTGGTGTTATGTGTGTATGATTGATGCTTTATCTTTGTCTTTGATATATTGTTATTGCATTATTATATTAGATAAGATCTATAGAATGTGGAGTAGATTTTAGTGATAAGTGAGCTAGGTATATTGCATTGTATTGTGTTAAGATCCACTTGATATTTCCCTGGTTGTAGACATCTTTGTCCTGCAACCCCCCCATAACTACTTCGGGTGAGAATGCATCTGCTTCGTAGGTGTTTCCAAAAGGGCCAGTAGTTAGGGCTTTTTGGTGTGCTCTTGGAGTGAACCTTGGGTCTGCCCATGTGCCAACAATTAGCTGGATTGTCAGCCTAGTCTCAATGACAAGCTACTCACTCCTAATAAATGGAGCCCCAACCAAACCTTTCTGGCCTACAAGAGGCATTAGACAAGGAGACTTTCTTTCCCCCTTCCTATTCATTTTGATGATGGAAGGTCTCAACCGAAGCATAAAAAGTGTAACAACAACAAGAGAAATAACATGCATCAAACCTTTTGAAAACTGTTCGACTTCCACACACCAACAGTTCATGGATGACACCTTACTCCATGGCACACCCATGGTCAAGGAAGAAAAATCCTATAAAATAATCTTAGAAGAGTTTGGGGAAGCCTCGGGTGTTGAGATCAATCACTCAAAATCTATGATCTATTTCTTCAACACCAACCCTGCAATCCAAAGAAACCTGGTAAATGTTTTGGGATTTGAGCGCAAAACACTCCCAACCAAGTACTTGGGCATCCCTTTGATAGACAGGGCATACAAAATGGCAACATGGGAAGGAGTGATCAACAAGCTACAAGAGAGGGTGAAAATCTGGACGTACAGATTCCTCAACATAGTGGGGAGACTCATTTTGACCAAGACGATTCTGCAAGCAATTCCAACCTATATGATGTCCGTATTTCCCGCCCCCAAAGGGATATTACAAAAAATAAGAAACATCCAAAGGGGATTCCTATGGAGAGGAGAAAAAACAAATAAGAAATGGGCCTTGGTGGCTTGGGAGAAGGTCTGTAAACCAAAAAGAGAAGGAGGCTTGGGGCTACATGACCCACAAGTAACCAACAAATCCTACAGGGCGAAACTCTGGTGGAGATGGGTCAAAGAAACTTATACACCATGGGTAAACCTCTGGAAGGCCAAGTATGCCTCGGACATAAACAATCGGGACCAAATCCACTTTAGGGGCAGTAGGGAGGGATCAACCATTCAGAGTCTATCTTGGTGCAACAAAACCTGGATCCAGACACACAGCTTTTGGGAAGTAAGGAACAGTAAAACGACTAGATTCTGGGAGGATGAATGGCAACAGGAACCCATAATGGAAAATCCAGACAGGGAGGAACTCCAATAGGACATGATCGCACAAGGAAAAACCAAAGTCTACCACTACTGGAAACAAGAAACATACCGCAACATATGGAGAATCTAGGACGATCTCGGTTTGCAAAATAGGGATCGGACCGCAACAATCGTGAAAGAGGTGGAGGAGGAACTAAGGAAAATAAAACTGGAAGTCTTGGAAGAAGAGGAACAACTTATATGGGGCCAAAAAAATGGTGGGGAATTCAACTTGAAAGAAGCCCGACATTACATCATGGACCAAGACTAAGAATATCCATCACAACAATGGGATAAGATTTGGAGCAACCCCCAATGGACAAAAATAAAAAAATTCAAATGGTTAGTACTTCACAACGGAATTCTAACTTGGGAAAACTTAAGGAAAAGGGGATTCATTGGCCTGTCACGATGCCACCTCTGTCAAGCTAAGGAAGAAACAACAAATCATGTCCTTGATGAATGTAACTATACAATAGGGATCTGGGACTGGGCGGCATGTATCTTTCGACAGTCCAATAGGATCTAAGGTAACATTTGTGCAACTATTAATAACTAGAATGAGAATTACAACAAAAATGAAGAGGTGAACCTCTATTGGACTCTCATTCCGGGGATGATCATATGGGCAATATGGAAAGAAAGAAACTGATGCATCTTACAGAATGAGAGCCGACCTGAAGGGAAACTCAAGGAAACAATAATCTCTCGGATAAGAGAAATGGTGCAGATCCACAACTACTTGATGATAAGAGTGCAAATCGCAGGCCAGGACTGTTGAGTCATAGTAGCTTTCCACTTAAAAGATGGGCGCAACCGCACTCAAGCAAGGCGGCGACTGCAACTCCAAATAGGTGAGCGCGGCTGGAACCCCCCTCTAGCAGGGTCCCTCAAGTTGAATTTCGACAGGGAAGCAAAAGGAAAACCAGGTATGACAAGAATGGGAGGAGTAATCAGGGATAGCAACGACAACATAATTCGGGTGTATGCAGGGAGTATGGAAAACTCAACCAACAATGCAGTGGAGTTCGGAGCCCTGGAGATTGGCCTCGAGATTCTATACCGTTAAAGGATGACAAATACCATCGTGGAAGGTGATTGCAAACTAGCTATAAACATAGTGAAGAGACTCCAAAATGGCCCCAGATTGGGCAAGATTCAGAGGCACTAGCACTTGACACACTCCCTGCAAAAAATCCAGAAGCATCTGCAAATGATGAACACAGTGGAGTTGCACTGGGTATGCAGGTCAGTGAATGGACTAGCAGACATAATCACTAATGAGGGGGTTAGCAAGGAAGGACCAGAGCTAGACACTACCTGGAGTAACATCTCGAATGGGTAGTTCAGAACAGACTGCATCCAACTAGCGACAAAGGACCATGACGACAACCAAAGTACGGAAGGCCACATCAAGGAAGGAGGAGCAAGGCCAACTGGCATGCATGAAGGATCCAAGCAAAACCTAACTGCCCACCACTCGACCACAAGTTACAATGCAGACTCAGAACACAAAGCAGATGGGGGTACGTCACCAAGGTCATGTCAATAGGAAGAAGTATAGAAGTATAACATGGGAAAGTGTATACGACATTCAACAGGCTGCAAATGATGAGGGAAAAAAGATGATACCATGAACCAATATAGATACACCTTACGCAAGCACAGATTCAGGGAGTAGCAAAGTTGGTGGTACAACGAACAGGGGCAGCAGTTGGCGCAGGGTTTATGGTCGGGGCATCATGATCACACATACCAAGACAGGGAAAAAGGACGGGAAGGATCGCCTATACGGGTAGACCATGATTGCTAGGATGAGCCCGCAGCTAGGGAAATTCCATAAGAGCAGAGGCACCATGAATAGATACAGACAGGAAAAGTGCAACTGCAAGAGCTACCACAAAAACAAGGGCTATGTAGATAGGAACAGGAGGAGAAACCAAGGAAAAAACTACCACAAACCAACCAGGATGGTATGTATGAAGAGAACACACAACAAGAGAATCCCCCAAGGGAAAGAACCTCCAACAATCCCTTGAAGGATTACAAAGATGGGGCAAGAGATGCCAAGAATACCTTTCATATGCTAGTAGAAACAAAAGGAAAAGCAACCATCAACATATGGGGGAAAGAAATCAATGTTAAACGCAAGGGTAAATCTTGGGAGGAACTGATTCAGGAACCAGACTGGATCACAAACCCAGGGGCTACGCAACCTAGAGAAACCCTCTACCACAAAACAATGGAGATGGCGTGATGAGCAAAGATATTAATAGGAAAGGTGGGTGCTGAAAGGAGAGATGCCAGCCAAAAGCATAACAAGAACCACAAAAAACTTCTAAAAGAGATCCCGAGTCACCTCAACACCCTGGAAGCTAGTAAAAAATGACTAGTTGAGGACCAGAGGGACTAGAAGGAGAAGATGGAGTGAGTGGCAGCCCAATTCCACCTATACTTGTGATATGTCCATCACATGGACATCACACCAACGGATGGGAATGGAGAACTAGATCATATCCAAAAGACTCATATGGTGGTCCAGAAGGAAGAGAACAAGGACATGGAGGATGAAGGAAAGAAACACATTATCATCTTGGACTAGCACTTGTTCAGCCAATGGTCAAGTCATGTTGCTCAACCAAGGGTCATCCTGAATTTATGTGTTGTTTTTTCGTATCTTTTTACATATATGACTTTGTTTATCTTTTCAAAACTAGATATGGTAGGACTGGTTCGTTTTCCCAAGGTGGCGGTCTAGTCATACCCCTCTACTATTCTAGAAAATGCAACTTCGGAACCCCTGGTCTGGTTTCCCTTTGGGCAGACTAGGAAGTCCCACCTTTTGTATCATAATCTCTTTTAGTAATACATGAACCTATACTCACTTACAAAAAAAAAATATGGCTTCTTCCAATAATATTTTGCTTACTAGCACCAACTACTTCCAATGGAAATCTCATATGGAAGATTTATTAAGAAGTAAAGGTTTATATCGGATTACCTTGGGAAAGGAAAAAACACCCACTGACAATGATAAGAAAGTCAAATGGGATAATAGGAGTGACGAAGCATGTGGACTAATCAGAATGTCCATCTCTCTTGATTTAAGGTTCCATCTTAAAGAAATTCATGACCCTGAAGAAGCTTGGGAAAAGATTGAATCTGTGTTTGGTAAACTCAATATTATTCAAGCACAACAGTTAGAAAATCAAGTAGGGACCTTAAGTCCATGTAATTTTTATTTCCTTGGAGACTATCTATCTAAGTTTAAAACACTCAGAATTTTATCTGAAGAATGTGAGATAAATATGGAGGAAGAGTGTTGCATCTATCTTATTCTTTCTAAGCTAGGTAGTGCATATTCTGTGTTTGTATCTACCTTTTATGCCATGAGAGAGAATCTAGGGAAAGCTTATCAAAAACCCACTCTTGAGTCCTTTTGTGTTGCTTTAATTAGAGAGGAAGATAAGCTTGAACAACTTGGAATGATCAACACTGCAGGTACCTCCAACAAAGCCTTAGTTGCCCAGCAGAAAGATAAACCCAAGTATCCCAAGAAGAAACATCCTCGCTACAACAACAAACAACATAAGGTTCCCAAACCCGCTCATACAACTTCAACTCCTAATGGCGACAAAGGAAAAAAATATAAAAATAAGAAGACTAACAAACATTGCAACTTTTGTGATAAAGATGGTCATGATGAGTCCAAATGTTTCAAGAAGATGGCAGCTTTAGAAGCAACGATGAAGAAGCGCAATATTGGTATTGATTCTACTTCTTCTTCTTCTTCTCATGGACATGCACTTTCCGCTTTTGATTTCTCCTTCAATACAACTTCTATTTCTTATTCTCATGAGTGGCTTATTGATTATGGAGCATCTTATCATATGGCTAAGGATAAAGACATATTTTATGCTCTAAATGAATGTAACACCAAGAAAATATTTGTTGGTGATGATAGAGCTCTTAGTGTTGTAGGATCTGGAATATTTCAAGTAGATAATGGTCATTTCAATGATGTATTATGTGTTCCAAGTATTTCTTGTCACCTTCTATCAGTATATCAAATCACTCATTCAGGTGAAGGTAAAACCGTAGAGTTTTCACCTCTCCAAGTTGTAATCAAGGATCTAAAAGATCCTAAGCATGTTCTTGCAACTGGAATTTCTGATGATATTGCCAGGTTGTACAAGCTTGAAAACTTTGGGTCATCATCTTTTTCATCAGTTTTTGTTGCTCATAGCGATGACTTGAGCAAACTTTGGCATGAGCGGTTTGGTCATCTAAACTATCGCTCATTGCATCAACTATGTAATGAACAAATGGTGATTGGTCTTCCTCCTGTTTGATGTAGTGATGGTGTTTGTGCCGGTTGTGTTCTCGACAAACATCATCGGGACAATTTTGACAAACGTGCCTCTTGGTACACCTTGGGCCCTTTGCAGCTTGTTCACAATGATTTGTGTGGTCCACTTTCTTCTCCTTATTTTTCTGGGTGCAAGTATTTCTTAACTTTCATTGATGATTTTTCCAGACGTACTTGGGTTTACTTCTTAAAACTTAAGAGCAAATTTTTTGACAAGTTTTTGGCCTACAAGGCCCATGTAGAAAAACAATTTGGACATCAAATTAAAAAATCAAGAACAAATAATGGAGGCGAATATGCGAACAATAATTTTACAATTTACTACACAACACAGGGCATCCAAATGCAACACATTGTTTCTTATACACCACAACAAAATGGTGTTACTGAGAGAAAGAACCACACATTAAAAGAAATGGCTAATTGTATGATCTAATCTAAGGGATTAAGTCTAAACTATTGGGTGGAAGCAATCAACTGTGCAAATTACATAGTCAATCACACTCCCACAAAGGCTCTTAAAAATATAACACCGGAAGAAGCTTGTAATAAAATTAAACCAAATGTAAGTCACTTCCATGTATTTGGCAATATACCATGGGCTCACATTCCTGATGAGAAAAGGAAAGCATTGCAGCCTAAAAGTGAGAACTATAAATTTGTTGGTTTTTTTGAAGATGTCAAAGGTTATAGACTTCTTCAACCACATTGTAATGAAATTATTATTAAAAAATATGATAAATTTGATGAAAATCTCTTGGCCTGCGAGCCTAATTCGACGGTTGTGCCTTCTTCGGCTTGCGAGCCATCTTCAGCGTTTGTGCCTTCTTCTATTTTTATTCTGGTTTCTTCTTCAGATGATGACAATGAGGATGAAAATCCACCTCTGCCTGCTCACCTTCCTCCAGATGAGTCCTTTGAACCTGAACCAACATCAGTTCCATCGCTTCCTAGATGGGTTTGTTCAACATGAGAAGCAACTGGTGGTCTTGTTGGTGATCCTTCAGATCAACGTAGAACACGTTCACAGCTCCAGCAAGCCTCTTCTCTTTTGGCTCAAGTTTCAGAGACTCACAATCCAGAGACATTTGCAGAAGCTTCAGGTCATCCAGATTGGGATACAACAATGAATGAATAGTATCGTTCTTTAATGGCAAACGATACTTGGGATCTTGTACCTCTTCCAAAAGGAAGAAGACTTGTCAGATGTAAATGGGTCTACAGAACTTAGTATGCATCAGATGGAAGTGTTTAAAGATACAAGGCTCGGTTAGCTGCCAAAGGATTTTCCCAAGTTGAAGGAATTGACTATAATGAAACCTTTTCCTTTGTAGCCAAAATGAATTCCACCCACCTTGTTCTTGCCCTTGTTGCCTCACATAAATGGGAGGTCCAGATGGGTGTTAAATCCACCTTCTTACATGGAGATTTGCAAGAAGAAATCTACATGGAATAACCTCCTAGCTATGCCCAACATTAATCTAGCCTTGTTTGTCACCTTAAGAAATATCTTTATGGTCTTAAGAAAGCTCCCCGAGATTGGTATGCCAAAATGGACATATTTCTTATTGACATTAGATTCTCTAGATGCCATTATGATCCTAATGTATATATCGATAAAGTAGGAAGCCATCTCATAATCTTTGTTCTATATGTTGATGACCTTATCCTTACTGGTCGTGACTCAAAACTTTTAAACCATGTGAAAACCATCCTTAAGAAGAAATTTGAAATGACAAACTTAGGCTTTTTTCACTATTTCCTTGGCCTACAAGTTTTGCAAACCAATGAAGGAATTTTTCTTTCCCAGACTAAGTATGCTTGTGACCTTCTTCGTTTCTTTCACATGGATGATTGTAAACCAACCCCTTCTCCCTTCCAGTTTGGAGTCAAGCTTACTACCACCTATACTTCTCCTGAAGTTGATGCCACCCTGTACCGTCAGTTAGTTGGTAGCCTCTTATACTTGACTCATACCCGTCCTGATCTTTCCTTTGTTGTTGGTCTTGTTGCTCGGTATATGCAAACACCTCATGACATCCATTGGAAAGAAACTAAAAGGATACTTCGCTATGTCTGTGGTACAATTCAGTTCAGGATACATTACAGTTCAGAGGGGACTCCTTATTGGTTGGTTTCACTGATTCAGATTGGATCGAAGACCCTGATGATCAGAAGTCTATTGCAGGTTATGTTTTCAACCTTGGTTCAGAACCTGTCACATGGGTCTATAAAAAAACAACAAGCTATTGCACTTTATTTAGCATAAGCAGAGTACCAAGCAATGATAAACGAAATTTAGGAAGCCTTGTGGCTTCAACAGATCCTCTCAGAGTTTGGATTTCAGCAACAACATCCAACCAGCTTTTGGTGTGACAATTAGAGTACCATCAAGCTCACCAAATACCTAGTTCAACATCATCGCAACAAGCACATCGAACTAGACATGCACTTCATTAGAAAGCTCATTCATGATCAATTTATTGAAGTGTTCTTTTTCCCTACAAAAGATCAAGTTGCAGACATTTTCACAAAGTCTCTTAGAGAAGCGAAGTTTTCCAAACTTCAATCTATGTTAGGAGTTCATGAAGTTTTCATTAAGGGGGGATAGGCTCTAATGCATCCTTTATTCTCCTATTGTGTCATTGTTGTAAATCTTTTTATCCTATCCCAATTTGTTCTTAAGGGGGGATGTTAGGATATTTAGACACTTAGGAGCTAGTTAGGATCTACTTGGTCTAATGTGTCGTTAGGTAAAAATGTGTTTCTTACTGCGTTTCTTTAGTATACATTAGTATGCATTTGTAGTTAGGAAATCCAACGGTCACGATATGTTCCCGACATAAAGTGATCCGACTGTTCATATCCTCCTCAATCTTAACAACCATTGATTTGTGGCTTAACACCTGATTGGTCCATGATCTCTATTTAAAGAGTATGGAGGGTCATTTTCCAATGATCGATTGTGAGAAGTTCTCTTGTAAAATATCTATGTAATCTTTTTCTTTTGCATTAATATATTGCTCCAAGTGGCTACATTGGTTGGGGTCATGGATGTTTCCCCATAGGGGTTTTACCACATCAAAACATTGGTGTGTTGATCTATGATATGGTTGTGTGAGTAGTTACTAAAGGTTTTCTTCCTTTGTTGGAATATCTATGTTGTTGAACATGGTATCAGAGCCTGCTTGAAGACCCGCTCCTGTTGTAGATTGAGATCGTGAAGCCGAGTTGCCTCATCTCCATTTTATGTCATTTTCGTATATTTTTGGGATGATAGGACGATTCCATTGCATCCGGAGCACTCGTTTCAGTTAGGACACTTTTCATCTCACTCAAAAAGGTTTATGTTTGCCCAATATACGACCATTTCAGTCAGATCCAAAGGTATAAAGTCTGAATACGTATTTTTAAAATTTTTGCAAAGTATTATTTTGGTTTTATATTATTTATTTTTGGGTTGCTACTCTTTTAGATCTGCGTATTCTCTTTTCCCCGCGCTCTGTGCGATCTCAAAAAATCAGAAATAGATACAAAAGGTGCATCTTCCGGGTAAGCTAATCAAGATCTAATCCTTGTTGTAATCGAGAAGCGAAATTTGTTTTCTTGTATGAAAATAGTTTTTTTTAGCATGCTCAACAACAACAACCCCAATCCTTTTGCTAAACAATAAAATATGTTTTGCTAGACCATTTGGTTAAAAATTGTCTTATTAAGTAAGAGGTCTTTAGTTCAAGTCTCTCTTTTGTTACTTTAAAAAAAAAAAAAAAATCATGCTCAAATTGTAAAGTGTATTTCACTTCAAGTTTAAAAGTGAACCACTATAAGTAACTTTAATATTTTATTTTAGAGTTATTTATTTTGCATGTAGTTTTTCTATTATAAAGTAACTTCATTGTAAAAGTGATCCCCACTTTTTTGTATAAAAGTGGGTCACTTCATAAAACAACTTACACCACCACGTGGTCCTTTAGTCATTGGTTATGCCGTTTTTAAAAATAACATAACTTTCACATCCGAAGTCCGTTTTTAGTGTGGTTTTTTTAAAACCGCATAATTTTTTGAGATCTTTCCATCCACATAATTAGTTTCACTTTTTAAATTCATATTATCTACGGATTTAATATGGCTTCTTCCAATTATCTTTTGCTTACTAGCACCAACTACTTCCAATGGAAATCTCATATGGAAGATTTATTAAGAAGTAAAGGCTTGTACCAGATTACCTTGGGAAAGGAAAAAGCACCCATTGATGATGATAAGAAATTCAAATGGGATAATAGAAGTGATGAAGCATGTGGACTAATTAGAATGTCAATCTCTCATGATCTAAGGTTCCACCTTAAATAAATTGATGACCGTGAAGAAGCTTGGGAAAAGATTGAATCTGTGTTTGGTAAACTCAATATTATTTGAGCACAACAGTTATCAAAATCAAGTACTTTCATTAAGTCCAAGTGATTTTTCTTGCCTTGGATACTATCTATCTAAGTTTAAAACATTCAGAATTTTATGTGAAGAATGTGAGATAAAAATGGAGGAAGAGCATTGCATTTATCTTATTCTTTCTAAGCTAGGTAGTGAATATTCTATGTTTGTATATATCTTTTATGCCATGAGAGAGGCTCTAGGGAAAGCTTCTCAAAAACCCACTCTTGAGCCCTTTTTTGCTTCTTTGATTAGAGAAGAAGATAAACTTGTACAACTTGGAGTGATCAACACTGCAGGTACCTCCAACAAAGCCTTAGTTGCCCAACAAAAAGATAAACACAAGTATCCCAAGAAGAAACATCATCGCTACAACAACAAGCAACATAAGGGTCCCAAACCTACTCAAACAACTTCAACTCCTAATGGTGACAATGAACAAAATATAAAAATAAGAAGACTGACAGACATTGCAACTTTTGTGATAAATATGGTCACAATGAGTCCAAATGTTTCAAGAAGATGGCAGCTTTAGAAGCAATGATGAAGAAACACAACATTAATATTGATTCTACTTCTTCTTCTTCTTCTCATGGACATGAACTTTTCGCTTCTGGTGTCTCCTTCAATACAACTTCTACTTCTTCTTTTAACGAGTGGATTGTTGATTTTGGAGCATCTTATCATATGGCTAAGGATAAAGACATATTTTCTACTCTAAATGAATGTAACACCAAGAAAATATTTGTTGGTGATGATAGATCTCTTAGTGTTGTAGGATATGGAACAATTCAAGTAAATAATGGTGATTTCAATGATGTATTATGTGTTCCAAGTCTTTCTTGTAACCTTCTATCAATATATCAAATCACTCATCTAGGTGAAGGTAAAACCGTAGAGTTTTCACCTCACCAAGTTGTAATCAAGGATCTAAAATCTCTTAAGCATATTCTTGCAACTGGAATTGCTAATGATATCACCAGGTTGTACAAGTTTGACAAGTTTGGGTCATCATCTTTTTCATCAATTTTTGTTGCTCATAGTGATGACTTGAACAAACTTTGGCATGAGAGGTTTGGTCATATAAACTATTGCTCATCGCAACAACTATGTAATCAACAAATGGTGATTGGTCTTCCTCATGTTTCATGCATATATGGTGTTTATGCAGGTTGTGTTCTCGACAAACATAATTATGACAGTTTTGACAAACGTGCCTCTTGGCACGCCTCGGGCCCTTTGCAGCTTGTTCATAGTGATTTGTGTGGTCCACTTTCTTCTCCTTCTTTTTTTGGGTGCAAGTATTTCTTAACTTTCATTGATGATTTTTCTAGACGTACTTGGGTTTACTTTTTAAAACTTAAGAGCGAAGTTTTTGGCCTAAAAGGCCCTTGTAGAAAATCAATCTAGACATCAAATTCAAAAGTTAAGAACAAATAATGGAGGCGAATATGTGAACAATAATTTTACAAGTTACTGCACTACACAGGGCATCCAAATGCAACACATTGTTTCATATACACCACAACTAAATGGTATTTCTAAGAGAAAGAACTGCACATTAAAAGAAATGGCTAATTGTATGATCCAATCTAATGGATTAAGTCTAAAGTATTGGATGGAAGAAATCAACTATGAAAATTACATAGTCAATCACACTCCCATAAAGGCTCTTAAAAGTATAAGACTGGAAGAATCTTGGACTAAAATTAAACCAGATGTAAGTCACTTCTGTGTATTTGGCAGTATAGCATGGGCTCACATTCCTGATGAGAAAATGAAAGCATTGTAGCCTAAAAGTGAGAAGTGTATATTTGTTGGTTATTCTAAAGATGCCAAAGGTTATAGACTTCTTCAACCACATTGTAATGAAATTATTATTAGAAGAGATGTTAAATTTGATGAAAATCTCTTGGCCTGCGAGCCTAATTCGATGATTGTGCCTTCTTCGGCCTGCGATCCATATTCAACGTTTGTGCCTTCTTCGGCCTGCGATCCATATTCAACGTTTGTGCCTTCTAATGTTCATATTCTAGTTTCTTCTTCAGATGACGACAGTGAGGATGAAAATCCACCTCCTCCTACTCAACTTCCTCAAGATGAGTCCTTTGAAACTGAACCAACATTAGTTCCACCACTTCCTAGATGGGTCCGTTCAACACGAGAAGCAACTGGTGGTCTTGTCGATGATCCTTCAGATCAATGTCGACTACGCTCACAATTCCAATGAGCCTCTTCTCTTTTGGCTCAAGTTTCAGAGACTCATGATCTAGAGACATTTGCAGAAGCTTCAGGTCATCCATATTGGGATACAACAATAAATTAAGAGTATTGTTATTTAATGTAAAACGATACTTGGGATATTATACCTCTTCCAAAAGGAAGAAAACTTGTTAGATGTAAATGGGTCTACATAACTAAGTACACATCAAATGGAAGTGTTGAAAGACACAAGGCTCAATTAACTGCCAAAGAATTTTCCCAAGTTGAAGGAATTGACTATAATGAAACCTTTGCCTTTGTAGCCAAAATTAATTCCATTCGTCTTGTTCTTTCCCTTGCTACCTCACATAAATGGGAGGTCCATCAGATGGATGTTAAATCCTTCTTCTTGCATGGAGATTTGCAGGAATAAATCTACATGGAAAAACCTCCTAGCTATGTCCAACATGACTCTATCCTTGTTTGTCACCTTAATAAATCTCTTTATGGTCTTAAGCAAGCTCCCTGAGCTTGGTATGCCAAAATGGACAACTTTCTTATTGACACCGGATTCTCTAGATGTCATTCTGATCCTAATGTCTATACCAAGAAAGTACGAAGCCATCTCATAATCCTTTTCCTTTATGTTGATGACCTTATACTTACTGGTAGTGACTCAAAAATTTTAAGCCATGTGAAAACTAGCCTTAAGAAGAAACTTAAAATGACAGACTTAGGATTTTTGCACTATTTCCTTGGCCTACAAGTTTTGAAAACCAATGAAGGAATTTTTCTTTCCCATTCTAAGTATGTTTGTGACCTTCTTCGTCGCTTTCACATGGATTGTTGTAAACCAACCCCTTCTCCCTTCCAGTTTGGAGTCAAGATTACTTCCACCTATACTTCTCCTGAAGTTGATGCCACCCTATACCGTCAATTAGTTGGTAGCCTCTTATACTTGACTCATACCCATCCCGATCTTTCCTTTTATGTTGGTCTTGTTGCCCGGTATATGCAAACACCCCATGAAAGCCATTGGAAAGAAGCTAAAAGGATACTTCGCTATGTCTGTGGTACAATTCAGTTCAGGATACATTACAGTTCAAAGGGGACTCCTTTATTGGTTGGTTTCACCGATTCAGATTGAGCTGGAGGTCTTGATGATCATAAGTCTGCTGCAGGTTATGTTTTCAACCTTGGTTCAGAACCTGTCACTTGGGCTTGTAAAAAAACAACATGCTATTTCACTTTCTTCAGCAGAAGAAGAGTATCGAGCAACGGTAAATCCAAGTCAGGAAGCCTTGTGGCTTTGAAATATCCTTTCAAAGTTTTGATTCCAGTAGTAGCATCCAACGAGCCTTTGGTGCAACAATCAGAGTGCCATCAAGCTCGCCAAAGACCTATTTCAACATTAGCGCAGCAAGAACATCGAGCTACACATGCACTTCATTAGAAAGCTCATTCATGATCAAGTTATTGAAGTTCTCTTTTTCCCTACAAAAGATCAAGTTGCATACATTTTCACAAAGTCTCTTACAGAAGCGAAGTTTTCCAAACTTCGATCTATGTTAGGAGTTCAGAAAGTTGTCATTAAGGGGGGATAGGCTCTAATGCCTCCTTCTTTCTCCTATTGTGTCACTATTGTAAATCCTTCAATCCTATCCCAAGTTGTTCTTAAGGGGGGATGTTGGGATATTTAGACACTTAGGAGTTAGTTAAGATCTACTTGGTCTAATGTGTCATTAGGCAAAAGTGTGTTTCTTAGTGTGTTTCTTTAGTATGCATTTGTGGTTAGGAAATCTGACGGTCACGATATGTTCCCAACATAGAGTGATCCAACGGTTCATATTCTCATCGATCTTAATGACCATTGATCCATGGCTTAACACCTGATTGGTCCATGATCTCTATTTAAAGAGCATAGAGGGTCATTTTCCGATGATCGATTGTGAGAAACTCTCTTGTAAAATCTCTATGTAATCTTTTTCTTTTGCATTAATAAACTACTCCAAGTGGCCACATTGGTTGGGGCCGTGGATGTTTCCCTGTAAGGGTTTTACCACATCAAAACATCGGTGTGTTGATATTTGATATGGTTGTGTGAGTGGTTACTGAAGGTGTTTGTCCTCTATTGGAATACTTGTGTTGTTGAACAAATTCCATGCACACGTCATGAAGAAAAAGAGAATTAAATGCACATATTCATATGTTTTGAGAATTAGAGTGACACATACCATGATATGCAAACTCATTACCTCATGGAGCAAGACCCATTGCTTCTTCAGGACCATGCCGATGGGATGGATGTTGCTACTGCTGACATGATGGAGGTGTTGAAGAAGAAGGATGGGCCCTCCAGGGCCAGGCTCAAGTCAATATGTCTCTCGGTACTCCATGTCTAGGACCCATGGGCCTCGAGACATAATCTACTTAGTTATCCCTAGGCTAGGGGATAACACTCCTTATGGAAGGAATCACTCCACAAGCCATGCTAACTACAAAACAATACATCCAACATATCTCAATACAATGATACTCATGTGTATTTATACTTTCTCATGAGTATCCCTAGGGATCTATGCCAACTACCCCTTATTATTATATTATTTCCTCTTAAATACCTAGTGGGCCTATTTATTACCCATCAACTACCAAGTGGGTCTATTCCTTTATTATGGATACATTACATTCATTATCCCTTCGGTACCTCCCTAGGTACCCCATATTATCTTCCCTAGGTACATTACATTCCATCCCCCTTCACATGTTTTGAAAACCTTCTGAAAATAAAGGACTCACATAGGTTTGAGTTTAAGAACCATGTATAATAACTTCCTCTCATATTAGCATTAGCTCTTGAAATAGAGCATTGCATATATGAACAAGCTTAAGCCTTGAATTAGAGAAGTATATCCAATCCTTGTATATTTACTTAGTGATTAACAATTGAGAAACCAACTCAGAGTCGTGATGAGTATCACTTGTTAGATGGTTGTTTTGTTTGCAGGTTACACCCAAGAACAAAATGAAGATGGAGATGTTTACATAAGATTGACATCATAGATCACATTACAAATCTGCAAAGGATTTGTGTTGGTGAAGTGAGTGGGTTATAAGTCCCTTACTTATGGATGAAGCTCCAAACTACATAACTAAGAATCAATCTTCTCACCATTAAAGTTATCTTCGAACTTAGGTATCTAGAACTTTTCTTACAACTAGAAATATATATTCACTACTTAGCTTAGTACTAGATTTGGCTATGGATCATTTTGTAGGAGAATCTCTTGGAGTGCTTTCACCATTTCTTGTATCATCTTGGTTTGGATTTTGGCTTAACTAAAAAGGATTCGTTCAAGGGAATGGATACTTGCCAAGTCATGTGTCAATTCAACATCTCATGGGCCTCTTAGGGGGGATTTTGGATCAAATCTAAGATCAAATAATGATATATCTATTATTTATCTACCATTTCTTCAAATCACAAAAAAAAATCCTTTTAGGAGGAAGTAACAAATTGAGCGAGACACCATTTATGCTTTGTTGGTTTCAAGAGTGCCACCTCTCAAGATTGTAAGGATGTTTTGTTTTAATTACCTTAGAAAAACACAAGGAGGTTACATGGAGGATGTCACCCCCTTGACCCTCATTATACATGTTGAATGCCATTGAAAGCATGCTTCGGAGCACTTCAAGGAGTTTCCCAGGGATACTACAATAATGAAGGAGTCAGTGGAAAAAGGCATAATGCATTAAGAAGATTATGACACTACTTGCGAAGTGGATGTGGTGTTGAGTAATGAGTTGATGAAGAACATCGATGTTGAAGTGATCCCCATACCAAGCAAGTGAGTGTATTAGTTACTCCAAATGCCTAACTCCACAAATCTAAAGCTTGTTGAAGAGAGTAGATTTTGGGGAGGATAAGTGGTGGAAACCCTTAAGGAGAATAGATCTAGGAACTTAATTGTAAGAATCCTAATGGTGTTAGTGGTAAGGGTAAAATATGGAAACCCTTAACGTGACTAGACCTAGAGGCCATGATCACTAGATTTTGATACCAATTGATATGGGCACAATTGTAATAATTGATAAACTGCACATAAAGAAATTTCCACAACTACACCTATGATGTAAACTCTTTGTATTACTATATAGAAGATACAAAATTGTGAGAGTGATTAAGTTTGATCATGTGTCCAAGAAACTACAGTAAAATGGAACTTCTAAGAAAACAAATATATACAAAGAAGCTCAAATAAGAAGGAAACTTCTAGAGAAAATATATAAAAATATCTATAATACATAAAGATATATTGTCATAGAAACATAGATATAAATACACTATCATCATTTGTGAGTGCATTCAATACTCTTATATGATTGGTGGGCTATTTCTTCTTTGATAAAGACAAGCTTCATTTAGAGACTATACTCAAACCCGACTTTGATGATTGTCTTCAGATTTCCATTATGATATTATCACCTTCATTTAGTTTGGTTATTCCAACTCAAAATTTGTTTCACTTTTAGATACAGTCTCAAAAGATATTCATTCTCCACGATTGTAAATCTTTGGCAAACTATGCCTTTCAACAATTCTCTCTTGTATTAACCCTTTCTACTCCTCCGCCAGGAATCATTGCAATTATAGTATCATTGTAAACAACAATTTCAGTACTCATACAAACATCTCACACTTGCCATGCACAAGATGCATGACCATCATATTGCTAAAATGTGCTAAACACAACTTGCCCACCATAACCTAGAGTGATATGAACTACGTTATTTCATTATCGAATAAGTTGATTGATCATCGATGTATCAAGCATCAACTTTGTAAAATTTAAGCTACCCATTTAAAATTTTAACATAACTTATACAATGTTGTCATGAGATAATGGGTCCCTTTTATGATCCTATAAGTTGTGACTTTGTCCAACTACATAAGTTGTGACTTTGTTCAACTGCATGTCACATTTTTAGAGAATCCGAGAAGAGTGAAAATTTCATGGCTTCCATATAATAAATTCATTCTTTGTCCTTTCATACTAAACATCAACCATCTAAAGCAATCTTGCAAATATTGTATTAGCCTTGTGGATGTTGAAATTCAAATATGTCAATGTTTCATTAGCCTCCAACATATTACCAATGTTTTATTTGCCTTATCTCTATCCTTCGTCATTGCATCTCATTCATATGGTATTGCTAATCACAACCATTGTCTTGAAAATTGTAAAGTTTTCATCTTCCCGCATCTGCCCACTACGTGAAAAGGTGTCAAATCTATGACACAATGCATGTCTCGGATTTCATTTTTCTTTTGTTTAAACACATAAAAAAATTGATGTCTTAGTTGTCTTAGGAATCAATGGTAGAGAAAAAGGATATGGAAAGGGGTTGATTCAACGTCGTATCAAGGCAATCTATATAAGTAATTTTGGCACACACAACAGAGACTGTGAAAGATTATAAATGCAACCTTTATAATTAAACCATAAACCATATAGATTTCATGCAACCATACAAATTTCATAACTAAAACTACACAAGGAATTACTAGAAACAAAGATCAAACTTATCTATTTGAGAATTTGTAGACCAGGGAACCATTAAAGCGGGAAGTTTTCACCCAACCATAGGTAGCCCACTATGGACACCACCCCCTAGGCAGACTATGATACCACTAGGGTGAAGAAGAAATGCATAATACTCATGCTAGTATCTTAATTCATAGAGAAAGAATACTACTCAACCGGTATTTCACCGTTGAATTTTTGAATTTTGAAGACAAAGTATCCCTTGAAAACTACAATGCATGCCCCACACAACACAAGGAGGTCTTCCTTCTCTGCTCAACAGTCCCTCAAAAGTATCCTCCCTCCAGTGTTATTCAGTGTGTGCATGAAAAGTTCGAGGCTAATGTCCCTCAACACCAACATAAATTATCTTGGTTCTTGGCTTTTTCCATAACTCTCATGGCTTCATTTCATGGTTGTTCTATCTCATCCTATGGTAGGCTTATTTTCTCAGCAAGAACTCCATTTTTTCTTTTTTTTCCCTCTTCCAAAAATTAGCTCCCTTTTCCATTCGAATTTCCCTTCTTGTTGCATGAGTAAAATATGGCAAGAGAGTCCTACTTCAACTCTTACTAGTTCCAAGAATGTAGATTGATGAATTTGTTTCCCCTACTCATCTTAACTTGTTTTAACTTTGCAAACTCAAATTTTGAAATGAATGAAGGCTCAAGGTAACATAAGGTAGATGTTTTTAGGTATAAACCCCCCTTAGAGCCCATCACCTTTCCTCTCTTGTGGTATCATAGCCCCTTTAAGCGCTCTTGCTCCACTAGCCTTGGTCATTTTGATTAACTACAAAAATAAAATATTTACAATATTCAAGAAGATCAAATTGGGATATATATAACCTAAAACAATTTTTAAAATAGTTATTTGGACAACCTTTTTTTTATGACTTATCTTATCACTTATAATCAGGGGTGTGCATTGAATCAAAATAAAAATCTTATATCATGTACTTGTGTTAAGATCCACTTTTGTGAATTTATGAGGTCAAATGTCTTTACACATCAAAATATTAATAGAATAGACCTCATGCTTTGTCCATTTTTAATAAATCTCTTTTTTTTTAAATCTTGTTTTAAATAAAGAGAAAAGCTTAACTTATTTACGATTTTGACATTTTTCAATTTGCTATCATTAGAATTTGGTCAAGTAATCTTTACTAAAATTACAATTTTATATTGATGATATTGTTGTTTTTAAGGCATAAATGGATCCACCACTCTCAAATACCATTACTGCAATTGGATTATGCAATGTTAATATCTAATATATGTGATTCAATCAATCCATAATTATTATTGCCAGATTTCAGGCCAAAAGTATCGATTGCCCCTCTAGTTATTTTGAGTAGTGAAAATGGGTCATTTTGTCACGCATTTAGACATCAACTAAATAAAGCGCTATGACTGCCATGCTATCATCTATTAATATAATCATTCAACTACATCCATTGATAATTTTAAATTCACATTTCTCTTAAAATATATCCTAGGGGTTTGTTAATTGGGTTTAGTTGTAGTGTTAGAGAGTAGAAGTTGTTATCCTCCCCACCCGACTTTGTTACATGTTAGCCCTTTGTGTGCCAATTGATGAATGAGGCTCTTCATGAGCTAATTGTTGGTTGGGGCTCACAAGTACCAACAATATCATTATGGCTTACAAACTCGAGGGTGGACACCTAATACACACATATGAGAGGTTAGTGGTGATGTGATTAATGTTTGGAGTCATTTATAACTAAAATTCAATGATATAGAAAGTGATTTTCAAGATTTAAAACTTTTTTGATAATCTAAATTTATTTTGAAATAATATATGAAACTTGAATCATAATCTAACATTATTTTTAACAATATTTGTTAATTGAACTGATAGTAGCAAGGTGCCCTACAACCGTAGTCTACATACAACCCCTTATGGGGAGTGGTTTACAACTTATTATAGGAAGATGTTGATGATGAATTAATAAAAATAAAGTCCTCTTAATTAATAATAAAAACAAAATCTACTTAATTTAAAAAATAACAATAATAATAAAAAATAAAATAAAATAATACATAAAGTAGATTTAATTAAAAAATAATAATAAATATATTAAAAAAATAAAATAAAATAAAAATAATAAATAATAATAAAAATTGCACATTCAGAAATTGGATATATAATTTATCACATTTCAACTACAAACCTACTAAAATAAAATAATAACCTAAAATCCCCAAAATGTGTTTATGTTAAAGTTAATTATTCTCCACATGGGAATAAAACTATTTACTTATTTGCTAAGATAAATTGCCAATGCATTAATATTTATACTAATAACTGCTATTATTATTATTTATAAAATTAATAAGATCGCTAGAGTCACTTCCTTTTCTTTACTTTTGGGCCTTTTCACTTGTATATATGGCAACGAAGATCTTATCTTAAGTTCGTGACTCTATCGAATAATAATAGGGAGAGCATCGTAGGAAATTGGCCGTTTGTAGCCGATTCAAAATCATTACATTTCGTGCAAGTTAAGTCCATTTTCTTTTGGACCTCGGAAGATCCGAAGAAAGTATCCACTCAGAGAGTCTACATCAAGCAGAGTTCGTCTCGTTGCTGCAATTGTTGATTATTCTCTTCAATCTCGGGCTTTTCGAGCACCCAATACAGTACAGAGATCCTCGCTATGGGCACTTCACACAGCCAGCAAGGGGATTTGGACATCTTGTATTCAGATGACGAGGGCGATTGTTCTCAGCCCACTGACAACATATCGAATTCGTCCGCTTCCGAACTGGGCTCAAGGCTGCAGGGACTCTCTCTGGACGATAATGCTAAAGTAAGTAACGAAACCCAACTGGTAAAATTGTACAAATATGTTGGGGCAAACAGCCCCACGGCCAAATGGGAACGTCAGGATAAATTGATTAGCTGTGAGTTTATCAGACAAGGGGATAATGAAGAAGATGAAGGGGATGAGGAAGGAGAAGACGATGATTGGAGAGTTAATAAAAATAAGGGTGGATTTCGAAGTTGGATTCTGAAGGTGGGATCCAAGGTGAAGAGCAGAGTCGATGATAGACTTCAGATGAAGTTTTATGATGAGCAGTTGAGGGCTGATTTTGTAAACCGAGGTGTTTGGGCTTTGAAGTTTATGAGCCGTGAAGGGTACGGGGATTTTGTTGCAGAATTTCAGAATTCTATGTTTGAGAATACTTATTTGCTTGAGGCCACCGAGGAGAACAAGGTTAAGGTGTTTGGGAAGGATTTCATGGTGTGGGCTAATCCCCAAGCTGCAGATGATTCTGTCTGGGAAGATACAGACGAGAGCTCGAGGGTGGAGGAAGAGGAGGGTAGGGATTTGAAGGAAGAACTTGAGGAAGGTTCTCATAGTGGTATACAGAGCCTGGCAATGGGTGCCCTGGATCATAGTTTTTTGGTTAGTGAGACTGGCATTCAGGCGGTCAAGAATTTTCGCCATGGGATTCATGGGAAGGGCATGTCTGTGAGGTTCGGGAAAGAGGAATCAAGCGGTGGTGGGTCTTACTGTGCTACCCCAAAGAAGGGTCTACTCATGAGGGCAGAGACTAATATGATGTTGATGAGCCCTGCCAAGAAGGACCCACATGCCACTGGGGTTCACCAGATGGATATCGAGACTGGAAAGGTTGTGACAGAGTGGAAGTTTGAGAAAGATGGGACTCCGATCACAATGCGGGATATTGCAAATGATAGCAAGGGTGCTCAGTTGGATGCCTCAGAGTCGACTTTCATGGGGCTTGATGACAATAGGCTGTGCAGGTGGGATATGAGGGATAAGCATGGTATTGTTCAGGATACTGGTAGCACGGTTTTAAGCTGGGCCGATGGTCATCAGTTTTCGAGAGGTACAAATTTCCAGTGCTTTGCAACCACTGGGGATGGATGTGTGGTGGTTGGATCCAGCGATGGAAAGATTCGTCTTTACGGAAAAACATCAATGAGGATGGCAAAAACGTCGTTTCCAGGACTTGGATCGCCAATCACACATGTTGATGTTACTTATGATGGGAAGTGGATTGTCGGGACTACTGATACTTATCTTATTCTTATCAGTACTGTCTTCACAGACAAGGATGGAAAGACAAAGACAGGCTTTTCTGGGCGGATGGGGCACAAGATTCCAGCTCCTAGACTGCTTAAGCTTAAGCCGGTGGATGCATATCTTGCTGGAAAGAATAAGTTCCATGGTGGCCAGTTCTCTTGGGTAAGCGTTACTGATCTGGTTTTGGGTATTTTAATTTATGTTATTTGGCTTTCCCTTGAACATGTCTGTTATTTATTTGGTTTGCAGATCAGGATTTTTTTTGCATATCTTATTCTATTTCCAACTGCAACTACTATTGTCTCAAAATATAATATTGAAAATCATTGATTTCTATGTCATGAAAAAGGCACATTAATGGCTGTTTCCATAAATTGCATCCTCCCAATTGTACACTGTAAACGTTGAACAATTTCCATGGCAGTTATTAATTATGGGTTTGTACTAGCTTGGTTACATTTAAGCACGTTCTTTTGGTTAATCAAAACCTGCAAAGTTGTTCCGAAGTACTTTTGGGGACCTTCCTTGGATTTTAAAACTTTTCTATGCACAACTAATCTACTTATCTTAAATAAGTCGAGGTGTCCAAATTTTTGCTGCCATTTCTGTACAGGAAACATTTCCGGTACATAAATGGTATGGAAATGCAGTCAAAATACAATTAGCCTTTTCTAAATAAAATAGTGTGTGCACCTGGAACCAAAGTTTGGGATCTTCATCTCTCATGATAATGAATTTACCTTTTGTTTCTTGGTCAAATTAACTGTTTGAATTTTTACTATAGCTATGATGTCATATAAGATGTCATCTTTACTTTCCAGACCAGAGAATTATTTTTTATATGCTAGTTCTTGTCATTTTTTTGCCACACGACTATTCTTTCAAAGAAAAATGAATTTCCTAAACTGTTCCATTATTTTTCAAATGGGTCTTGATTCTCCCAAAAAATAAACTTCAAAGATGACAACAAATATTGATAATTTTTTTGACATATCCTTAGTAAACTTTGAAATTTCATCAATGTTGCTGCTGTGATCAAATAACAATGCATTTAAAATTACCCAGTTCTCATGAAGGGATCAACTACAAAACAAATGACTTCAAAATTCAAATCACAACATGTAGCAATTGAACCTTACACAACTGTTAACCTTTGTTAACTCTACGAATGTCTGACATCCTTTTTTCTTCATCTCTGCAGGTTACCGAGAGTGGAAAGCAGGAGCGTCATCTCGTTGCCGCTGTTGGTAATTTTTCTGTCATCTGGAATTTCCGGCAAGTCAAAAACAGCGACCATGTGTGTTACAAGGGTCAGGAGGGGCTAAAAAGCTGCTATTGCTACAAAATTGTTCCAAAAGATGAATCAATTGTTGATAGCAAATTCATGCATGACAAATTTGCTGTTACAAATTCTCCAGAAGCTCCACTTGTGGTTGCAACACCAAAGAAAGTGAGCTCGTTCAGCATCTCATCTTAGCAATAACATCCATTTCATAGGAATCATGGAAAAATCTTTGAGTTATTAACCCAAGTGATGAACTATAAACAGTTGTATTGTCTTGTGCATATAACATTCCCACACCTTATTGGAGTTGAGTAATAGTCTTCTTTCAAGATTCTAATCTGTCGCATAGCTCAGATTTTGGGCATTTGGTTCTTGTAAACAATTCATGTTGTAGTCTATGTATAGTTTATGAGCATGAACATTATAAATTATCTTTTCAGCGAAGCATCAAGTCCATTATTCTAAAAGCACGACCTGACTTTGATACCATATGCATGCTCTGTGACTTAGTTTTTGTTAAGTGTGGATGACCAACATTAAAATTCTATACATCTATTGACAATTTGTAATGGAGAAACTGCAGGAAATGGAGGAGATGGAAAGTTTTTGGATGGTATGCATTTTTTTTTATTCTCTACTACTACTTCATCAAAATTCAAACGAGATTACATTTCATAGCAATATGGTAGGTTGAATAAGACAGTATTACTTGCTATACAATCTTAGTGGTCCAGTGGATGGTCACCTGAGAAGGACGACATTAATTTGATACCATATGCATTCTGTGTGACTTATTTTTTGTAAGTGGATGACCAGCATTAAAATTCTATACAGCTATTGACAATTTATAATGGAGAAAATGCAGGAAATGGAGGAGATTCGAAGTTTATGGATGGTATGCATTTTTTGTTATTCTCTACTACTACTGTTTTAAAATTCAAATGAAATTGCATTTCATAGCAATATGGTAGGTTGATTAATATAGTATTGCTTACAAGCTTAGTGGATGGTCACATGAGAGGGAGCTACCTGTATTATCACAACTGTTGCCATGGAATTAAGTCGTACAAATATTTGACGTCCTTTTTTCTTCATCTCTGTAAGTTATTGAGAGTGGAAAACAGGAGCACCACCTCATTGACATCGTTTGCACATTTTCTGTCATCTAGAACTTTTTGCAAGTTAATAACAGCAATCACGTGTTACAAGGGCCAGGAGGGACTAAAATGACAAATTTGCTATTACAAATTATCCAAAGCTACACTTTCGGTTGGTTGCAACTCCAAAGAAAGTGAGCTATTTCAGCATAGTCTCATAGCATTGACATCCATTTAATACGAACTATGGTGGAAGTTTAGTAATTAACCCAAGTGATCAATTATAAATGGTTATACTAGCTTGTGCATATAGCATCCCACACCTTATTGGAGTCTAGCAAAATCAATTCTTTCAAGATTGTCAATCTATTGTGTAGCTCCTAATGTGGGCATTTGATGTTTGTAAGCAATGGTTGTAGTCTGTGCAAAGTTTATGAAATATTATGTAGATTTCTTTTCTGCAGATCCATAGTCCAGATATAATCATTAAGTCTATTCTTCTAAAACTGATCATTATTTTTATTTTGTACCAACATTATCATTTTTTATAACTATTGACAAGTTGTAATGGAGAAATTTGCAGGAAATGGAGAGGCAAAGCTTTTTGATGGTACGTTTTTTTTAAATTTTCTGAGAAAAAAATAGAGTAATTTTATTAAAGATAACAAAATTACATCAGCAGAATACCATGAGAGGTATTTTAAGGAACTCTGTTGGGTCAAAATTGTAGTGACCTAGAGGTCTGTACATGTAATGAAAACTTGCTGATTGTGGAAATCAACAAGAGAGGAAGCATAACGAAAAGTTTTAATCATTTTTGTAGCAGCAGCATTTGCTAACTCATCACTGAAACAGTGAGAACATTAAATCCAGGATTCATGAAAACAAGGAGTAATCTGTCCCTGTAGGGGTTCTTTGACTTCCCAGGTGCTTTCTTGCAGCTTGAGACTGTCTTTGGAGAACCTATAAGCTTCCATTTTGTTTTCCCTATAAACATGAGCAAAGGTTATTTGAGAAAATGATGATCGGAGGTTCTTGATATCACAGAACAGTGTCTGGAACATGAAGTTTCTTAAAACAGAAACACCTTTTAACCATTTTATCACCAGGAGAGAGTTCCCGAGAACCTTGAAATTGTGTGATTCCTTTTTCCATAGCTAGTATTAAGACCAACTTGAAAGTGATGAGTTCACTGTGATTATTTGTGGGCCGACTGGTTTTGGCTTTGAAGCTGAGGAAATGGTTATGAGAGATGTAAAGAATGCCCTTTGCTCCACCCTTGGGAGGGTCTCCTTGAGAGCCTCCATTGAAGAAAGCCCAAGGGGATTGGGTATTGACTAGCCCTCCCGAGCGACCTAAACCATCCATGAAGCTAAAGTCCCATCCTTTCAGGAGTTTTGAGAGATCTTGTATAATTTTGGTCCCTTCTGTCATGAGCTCTTGCAGAAGGAGATGGGTTGTGTGTCTTGATGCAAACGCGCCACCCAGGGCACACCTGCTCCCACAGGACCTTCTCCTTCAATGCCCGAAGAGCTGAAATGCTCTTCAAATCCCTTATCGGGACCTTCCAATACCCACAAGACTCTTCCGATGATTTCCCTTCGTTCTATCGGGAAATCGGACCTCACGTGATCGTGAGTCCTGAAGTCACAGATTCGTATCTCACAATTCCCCGAACCCCGATGAATATTCGACCACGTGTTCCTTGCTCTTATTGGGAATTCTCCCGTCGGGAAATCGGTACTTACGAGGTCACGTCCCGCTCCCCTCATGGATCCCCGACGCTGACCTTGTCCCACCTTATCGGGACTTTCGGCTGTCGGGGAATCGACACCTACGGTGTTGTGAGAACTTGCCTCCTCGATTCTCCGATTCCCGATATGCGATCGTTCGGTGTGGCGCGACACTTGTCCACCTCTCTGACCCTGGTGGTCCCTACTCTGTCCTTGTACCCGTCGGGAAATCGCATATCGGGATATCGCGATTCCCGTTGCTCTAATTCACGGGACTTTCACTTCCCCGATCCCTGACTCTATGGGATCTCCTGCCACGTGTTCCTGTTGTTGGATGGCTCTGAGCGTCCGTCGGGATATCGCGGATCGCGATATCGCGATTCTTCGTGTGACAGTTCTTATGCCCTCAAGAAACTCGAAAGGCCGAATCCCGACTCCTCTCGGATTCCTGACGCGTGTCTTGCCGAGATCAACGATTGTGGTTCCGTCGGTGTTTCGAGACTCGAGAGGTCTCGGACTTTTCCACTTCTAAATCTCTGATGCCTTCGATATCCCGATGACCTCGCGGGACTTCAACCCTTACGCACTCGGATTAACCCTGGCGCAACTTTCTCTAGATCTGACAGCTGCCGGGAAAATCACTTGCTGATCCAACGGCTCAGCGTACTCTGGGCTTAAATTCCTGGTATGGCCGTAACCTCCCCGCCACTTCTGATGGATCTAACGGCTGACGAGACTTTCTCGAGCTTCTCCACAAGATCTCGACCGTCACTTCACCCTTCTTGAAGATTTCCTAACACAACCCCTCCGATGCGATCCTTCAACGGATTTGAAAGCTCTGCCCCTCCTGAGCTTCTTCTAGCTTTTCGATCTCTTAGCGTGCACTCCTTGCGGAAACCCTGCAAACACTTCAAGTGCTCGACCTTCTTTTGACTCTGCACACGTCTGCAGCAGCAGTCCTCGATTTCCTTGCTCAGACTCTCGACTGAGACTTCTTCTTCAGCCTGTGCACTCCTTGCACGGCTTCAACAACACACTTCCACTTCTGGGTGAATGAGAACAAAAGTTAAACTACTGAGCCTTCATCAACGCACTCCTTGCGGATGAATTCAGCTGCACACCTTGCAGGAATCTCCTGGCTCAGATAGAGAAACAATTGAAACTCATTCTCTTTCAGACTTCAGTTTAAACCATGAAATCACATGCACAACATATACAAAGAAAGTGCATAACAAGAAAGCAACCATTCCTGAGCATAACATCAATACACAGAGAAAACAACACAAACCATGAGGTTGAATCAAAGCTTCCTTCTATTAATTCAAATGCCTGTACATGGGTGTTCTCCATACAACCTTCTTTGTTTGTTCTTTTTTTCCCCTGAATGCTTCCTCTATTCTTCACTACTCTTACAATGGTACAATGAGGGTGTCTATATCCATTTTCCCTCTCAGACTCTAAACTATCAAATCTAGACTTAAACATCCTATCTACCGGCATTAAATCTATTAAATGCCTCCTATCTACTTCAGACAAGAGTGTATGGCTCGAGGTCTGATACAATCTACAAAAGGCACTCCTTCATAAAGAATTCATTGAAGACTTGCGCTACAATCCCAAAGCACTTCAAAGTTTGGGTTTGTTTATCCAACTGATCTTCGCTTAATGTGCTGGCTCGCTTGATGAGTTGGCGATGCTCCTGTATCATACTCCTCGGCTTGAAAACTTTCATGGTTTCCTGTCCATGAGCTCCTGCACGGTCTGTCCATGCTTTTGAATCACTGCTTCAGTCTCTCAGCTGGCATCTTCCACTGGATGGCCCTTCCATTTGACCAGATACTCGAAGTATTGCTTTCGCCTGGTCTTTTTACTCATCCTTTTATCAAGTATACGCTCCATCTGTGGCTTTTCTGCAATTGACATCTGCTTTTGCCACTGGATTTCTAGTTGTTCATCACTCCCAGCTCTTACTTCCTCAGCCTTATAGGGATATAAGTCTGAGACATTGAATGTCGGAGATATTCCGATCTCATCTGGCAACTCAATTTCATAAGCGTTTTTTCCCAATTTCTTTAGGACTCTGCATGGCCCAATTTTCTTCATTTTTAGCTTGTTGTATGTTCCCCTCGAGAACCTTTCCTTCCTCAGATGTGCCAGAACTAGATCACCAACTTCGAACTGAAGTTGTCTCCGATGCTGATTCACTCTGCGCTTATATTCCTAGTTTGATTCCATCAATCGCTCCTTCACCCTGCTGTGAAGTTCTTCCATCGCCTCTGCGAATTCTTCAGCACTTGCGCTCTTAGTCACTATCTTCTCTGAGTCCCTCAGTTCAGATACTCCTCTTGGCTGCCTGTCGTATACAATCTCAAATGGACTTTTGCATGTGCTCCTGTTCACTGAGTCGTTGTATGCAAACTCTGTCTGCGGCAACACATTGTCCCAACTGCTATGGTGCTCTGTCACCAAGCTTCTGAGTAAGTCTCCCAGACTTCTATTTACCACCTCCGTTTGCCCATCCGTCTGAGGATGATAGGCAGAACTAAACATCAAGTTAGTTCTCATTTTCTTCCAGAGTGTCCTCCTAAAATGTCCAATGAATTTGGTATCCCTGTCCGATACTATGCTTATGGGTAAACCATGAAGTCTAACAACCTCTTTGAAAAACAAATTTGCGATATGAGTCGCATCGCTGGTTTTCTGGCATGGGATAAAATGTGCCATTTTGGAAAACCTGTCAACCACCACAAAGATCGAATCATGTCTTCTTTGCGTCCTCGGTAATCCCAATACGAAATCCATGCTGATTTCATCCCACGGTCTCTCGGGTATGGGTAATGATTGATAGAATTCTGCATTCTGCCTTCTGCCCTTTGAATGCTGGCAAATTCTACATCTGTCAACAAACTTCTTGACTTCCGACCGCATCCCTGGCCAAAAGTATGCTTCGCTCAGCTTTGCAAATGTTTTGTCGTGGCCAAAATGTCCTGCCAATCCACCACTGTGCTTCTCTTTTAGCAGATTCTCCCTCATGGAGCAATTCAGAATGCACAGTTGATTGCCTCTGAACAACAATCCCTCCTGGATCATATAATCTATCCAAGGGCTTCTGTCTCTAAGAACTGGATTCTCAGCTGCCTCATATGCCTCTGCAAAATCTGCATCACCTGCATACATGTCCCTAAGATTTTCAAAACCCAATGTTTTGACTCGGAACTCCTGCAGCAACAAACACTTCCTGCTCAAAGCATCAACCACTTTGTTAGCAGTACATGAAATGTGCTTAATTACAAATGTAAAATTCTGCATATACTCTACCCATTTAGCATGTTTCTGATTCAACTTCTCCTGTTGAGTCACAAACTGTAATGCATGATTATCACTATACAGAACAAATTCTTTCGGGATCAAGTAATTCCTCCACTTCTTCAACGCCTGTATGATAGCATAAAATTCTTTGTCATACGTGGAGTACTTCACCTTTGCCTCATCTAGCTTCTCCTGAAATATGCAATAGGTCTGTCCTCCTGGCTCAAAACCGCTCCTATGGCAAAGCCACTTGCGTCACATTTCACCTGGAATACCTTCGTAAAATACGACAACACAAAAACCGGTTGTTCTGTGATCTTTCGCTTCAACAGATTGAAGCTCTTTTTTGCCTCTTCAATCCAATGAAAAGATTTATGTCTTTTCTTGACAGTATCCATCATTGTTGCACTAATTCCACTGAAATTCCTGATGAATTTTCGGTAGAAACTAGCCAGTCCATGAAAACTTCTCACCTCAAAAAAATTTCTCGGTGATGGCCAATTTTTAATTACCTCCACTTTACTTGGATCCATCTTCAATTCATTCGCCGATATGAAAAAACCCAAGTAAATGAGTTCTGTCTTCATAAATGAAGATTTCCTCATGTTGATCAACAACTTCTCTTGCTTTAACTTCCTCATTACTGCAGCTAAATGCTCAAGATGTTCTCCTTTTGTTTTGCTGAAAATCGATATGTCATCTAGATAAACAATGACAAACTTACCAATGAATTCCTTCAGCACTTCATTCATTAACCTCATGAAGGTACTTGGTGCATTTGTCAAGCCAAACGGCATGACTAGCCATTCATACAACCCTTCGTTGGTTTTGAAGGCTGTCTTCCACTCATCGCCTTCCCTCATGCGAATCTGATGGTATCCGTTTTTCAAATCAACCTTTGAAAAAAAATTGGCTCCACTTAAACAGTCCATCAAGTCATCCATCCGTGGCAATGGAAACCTGTACCTGATGGTTATCTTGTTAATGGCTCTGGAATCAATGCACATTCTCCAACCTCCATCTTTCTTTGGACTCAATACCGTTGGAACGACACATGGGCTTAAACTTTCCCTAATCAGTCCTTTATCCAACAGTTCCTGCACCTGTCTTTTAACTTCTTCGTTCTCCTGCGGCGTCAACCTGTACGCAGCTTTGTTCGGCAAACTGGCTCTTGGTATGAGGTCTATATGATGACTCACGCTCCTCATCGGTAGTAACGAATGAGGTAATTTGTCTACCACAATGTCAACGAACTCTTCCAACAATTCCTGAATTTCTTCCGACAAATCATCCACTCTTGTGCTGATCAAAACAACTTTTGGTTTCCTGACCACAAAGAATTGTGGATCTTCCTTCTTCTTTACTTCCGCTAGAAGTTCCTTTCCACTCATGAGAAGTACARTATTTCTTGGTTCTGGTTTTACTTCTTTATCTTTAATTGGAAGTAGCATATGTGTTCTTCCATTCTTCTCCAAAGTATACGTATTCATCTTCCCATCATGAACTACGTTCCTGTCATACTGCCATGGTCTGCCTAGCAATAAATGACATACATCCATAGGAATAACATCACATAGTATTTTATCATTATATTCTCCTATCTTGATGTCAACTAAGCACTGTTTAGTGACATTTACCTGATGTCCCTTCTGTAGCCATGAAACTTTGTATGGACTCGGGTGATCAATTGTCTCCAGCTCTAATTTCTCGACCATCTCGGTTGAAACGAGATTATCTGTGCTTCCGCTATCCACGATAACCTTGCACTTCCTGTCTTTGGTCTTACATGTGGTTCTGAAAAGTCGGTTTCTTTGAGCGGTGTCCTGCACCTCCTTCTCGGGTGTTAAGAGAACTTTACGCATCATCAGCGATCTTCCGTCTTCTGCATCCTCTGCTTCAACATCTCGCTTATGTGCCTCGGTGATGTGAGCTTCTCCTCCATCCTTCTTCCTATCTGGACAGTCAACTGCCTTGTGTCCATTTTTTCCACATGTGAAGCATGTGATGACTCCACCTCTGCCTCTTCCTCTACCTCTGGTACGAGGAAATGTGTTATTATCAGCATATCCTCCGTTCTGTTCTGTCTGCTGCCTTCGTTGTTCAGCGTGTTGGCCTCGCTGTGAACTTCCACCTCCTTCTATTCTAGTCTGAGGTTTCTTCCAGTCGTCCTTGGATTTCTGGAACCTATCCTGAGCAACTGACTTACCTTTTGGCTGGCTCCTACCTCGGCCTCGCTGTGCTGGCTTGCGGCTTAGCTTCTCTTCAGCTTTCAACGCCATTTGATACACATCCTCCACCGTTCTGATGGTTGTCATACTCATCTCATCCTGGATATCGTATCTTAAGCCATTCATATACTTGGCAACTTTTTCATCATCGCTCTCCCGATGACCTGCTCTGATATTCAGCTTGTAGAATTTCTCAGTATACTCCTTCACTGTCATTAGCTTCTGTCTCAAGTTCTGCATCCTCCTAAATAGTGTGATTTGATAATCCCTTGGGATGAATTTTGCCTTCATCTTCGCAATCATTCGATCCAACTTTTGATCCTTTGCTTGCCTTTGGAACGTCTATCTGTTTGAAGCTCGTCCCACCATAATGTTGTGTGTCCCTTCAATTTTGTGACAGCATGCCTAACCTTTTTATCCTCTTCGATATCCTCATAATCGAAGTAGGTGTCAAGAGCTCTAATCCAATCTAGAAGCTCTTCTGCATCCAAACTCCCTTCATAAGCTGGAATGTTCATCTTTGTTTTTGAACTCATCCGGGCGATAGCTTTTATTAGTCGCTCATTGGAGGCATCTTCGGCTGCAACTTCTCCTTGTTGTTCGGCTTTAACTTTTCCTTCGGAGTCACTTAGATCTCCAGCATTGACTGTGCGTCTCTACGCTGCTTCCATATCTTCTAATCTCGCTCTGAGATCACGTATCTGCCTCTCCATATCTGGATTCTGTGCTTGTCTCCCTCTTCCTCTCTAGTTTCCCCTATCCTCTGGATCGATTGATTGTCTTTCTCTCCTCGACGGCATGGTGAAATTTTCCTTTCTTCCCTGCTACAGAAAACAGAGAAATTTTCTCACTCTGATACCACTTGATGCAAACGCACCACCCAGGGCACGCTTGCTCCCACATGACCTTCTCCTTCAATGCCCGAAGAGCTAAAATGCTCTTCAAATCTCTTATCGGGACCTTCCAATACCCACAGTCCTCTTCCGATGATTTCCCTTTGTTCTATCGGAAAATCGGACCTCGCATGATCATGAGTCCTGAAGTCACAGATTCGGGTCTCACAATTCCCCGAACCCCGATGAATATTCGACCACGTGTTCCTTTCTCTTATCGGGAATTCTCCCGTCGGGAAATCGGTACTTACGAGGTCACGTCACGCTCCCCTCACGGATCCCCGACTCCCGATGTTCTCAGTCAACGCTGAACTTGTCCCACCTTATCGAGACTTTCGACTGTCGGGGAATCGGCACCTACGGTGTTGTGAGAACCTGCCTCCTCGATTCTTTGATTCTCGATCTGCGATCGTTCGGTGTGGCGCGACACTTGTCCACCTCTCTGACCCTGGTGGTCCCTACTCTGTCCTTGTACTCGTCGGGAAATCGCGTATCGGGATATCGCAATTCCCGTTGCTCTAATTCACGGGACTTTCACTTCCCCGATCCCCGACTCTGTGGGATCTCCCGCCATGTGTTCTTGCTATTGGATGGCTCTGAGCGTCCGTCGGGATATCGCGGATCGCAATATCGCGATTCTTCGTGTGACGGTTCTTATGCCCACAAGAAACCCGAAAGGCCGAATCCCGACTCCTCTCGGATTCCTGACGCGTGTCTTGCTGAGATCAACGGCTGTGGTTCCGTCGGTGTTTCGAGACTCGAGAGGTCTTGGAATTTTCCACTTCTAAATCTCCGATGCCTTCGATATCCCGATGACCTCGCGGGACTTCAAATCTTACGCACTCGGATTAACCCTGGTGCAACTTCTGCTAGATCTGACGGCTGCCGGGAAAATCACTTGCTGATCCAACGACTCAACGTACTCTGGGATTAAATTCCTGGTATGGCCGTAACCTCCCCGCCACTTTTGATGGATCTAACAGCTGACGGGACTTTCCCGAGCTTCTCCACAAGATCTCGACCGTCACTTCACCCTTCTTGAAGATTTCCTAACACAACCCCTCCGATGCGATCCTTCAATGGATTTGAAAACTCTGCCCCTCCTGAGCTTCTTCCAGCTTTTTGATCTCTTAGAAAATAGATCTCTTTGCGCGCACTCCTTGCGGCAACCCTGCAAACACTTCAAATGCTCGACCTTCTTTTGACTTTGCGCACGTCTGCAACAGCAGTCCCCGATTTCCTTGCTCAAACTCTCGACTGAGACTTCTTCTTCAGCCTGCGCACTCCTTGCACGGCTTCAGCAACACACTTCCACTTCTGGGTGAATGAGAACAAAAGTTAAACTATTGAGCCTTCATCAACGCACTCCTTGCGGATGAATTCAGCTGCACAACTTGCAGGAATCTCCTGGCTCAGATAGAGAAACAATTGAAACTCATTCTCTTTTGGACTTCAGTTTAAACCATGAAATCACATGCACAACATATACAAAGCAAATGCATAACAAGAAAGCAACCATTCCTGAGCATAACATCAATACACAAAGAAAACAACACAAACCATGAGGTTGAATCAAAGTTTCCTTCTATTAATTCAAATGCCTGTACATGGGTGTTCTCCATACAACCTTCTCTGTTTGTTCTTTTTTTCTCCTGAATGCTTCCTCTATTCTTCACTACTCTTACAATGGTACAATGAGGGTGTCTATATCCGTTTTCCCTCTCAGACTCTAAACTATCAAATCTAGAATTAAACATCCTATCTACCAGCATTAAATCTATTAAATGCCTCCTATCTACTTCAGACATGAGCGTATGGCTAGAGGTCTGATACAATCTACAAAAGGCGCTCCTTCATAAATGATTCATTGAAGACTTGCGCTACAATCCCAAAGCATTTCAAAGTTTGGGTTTGTTTATCCAGCTGGTCTCCGCTTAATGTGCTGGCTCACTTGATGAGTTGGCGATGCTCCTGCATCATGTCTACTAACCTCTTAAGGGCCAGTTTCTTAGAGGGATTGACTAACCCTTTGCAATTCAGAGTTAAGAAGATTATTTTGAGATTGCCTTGGGCCCAGATGCTTTAAGGGCCCCAATTAAGGATTGTTGTTTTCCACTTTTCACTTTCGAGTTGGCTTGCTTCTAGGCAATTGAGAGGTAGGATTTCCTACCTCTTTGCCTTGTCTTGGGGTTTTTTTCTTCTAGGTGTTTGAGGCCACCTTCAGAACTACATTCAAATATTCCATATCCCTTGTTATGCAGTCTAAGATTGTATTTTGGAATAGAAGAAGGGGAGTCTTCTCTGGTACTGGTACCTTGTTTAGAGAGGATGGCTGAGGAGGATGGGTTGGGGTCAAGGGGTTTCAGAAGTTTAGTCAGGGATCCTCCTAAACCTTCGAGGGGATGAGTGACGTAGTCTGGGGGTTCCTTGGTCCTCTTGGTCCTATACCTCTAGTTGTAGAAGCTTTGGAGTTAGGTAGGGAGAGGTCGCTCATTAGATCTTCCTTGAGAAATTCCCCAATAAAACTATACATCCTCTTAGTCATGAATGCCATCTTCCAAATCCATCACACTAAACCATCTAAACCATCTCGTCATCATGTCAAGAGGGATTTCAACCTCAATGACTGCATTGATGGGATCTTTCCCTTGAGATGGGATTAAAACCCCTTCCTTATATGTAAACCCACCATGAATTTTCTCGTCTTGCAAGTGATCCTTTGAATCATAGAATGAAGCTTCCTCGTGCAGGCGATGTGTTTCAGAAGGTATCTTGGTGGTTATTGTGGTCGGTTTCTTGGTACAAGCATTCAAGCAAGAGTGAAGAATTTCAATTGCATCACTCAAAGTCTCCTTATTTTGAATAATACATCTTTCGAGTCGAAGCCCGTGTGAATAGTTTCAGGGGGTCTGATGTGAGTTGGATGACCTTTGGATCAACCTAGATTTCTTGATACCCCAAAGGGTCATCCGTATAGTTGACCATTTCATCTTCCATGTGCCCAGACACGATGATATGCAACAAACTAGTCCCCTAGAAACTGACGAGCCATACACCCTAGGTTTTGAGGAAACCCTAGGTGGCATGGCTCCTCATCTCATGACCGTAGACCCTCCCTCACCACTTCTACCATTAAAACTCAACACAATATGTTTTTTTGATGTAAAATAGTGGAAACCACTATGGGTTGGAAACATTGCAGTATGAGGCAACATGAGATGATACCTCTAACTATCCAATTAATGGAAATCTTGACTCATAAACTCAACTAGATGAGTCCACTCTTGATATATTCCAGTGATTTGGCAAAGAATAATCAACAAAGATGGTAACACTAAAAGGTAGTGGATCCAAGTGTTGATGCTCGAAATTGACATTCATGGATTAGCATGGGAAACACTCTTGAAGTGATAATCAAGAAAGAGGGGAATGAAACCTAGGATGTTTTAAGCTCTAAAACCAAGTATTCACAAGAAAATTGATTTGTTAAGATAGTGGAGCTCTTCTATTTTATGGGCACTATTTTTTTTTAATGTTGTGAGATTTATTTTAATATTACCATGATAAATTCATTGAGTTAATAGCTATTATTATGAATTAAAAGAATTAAATTACATGCTACTATCATGAATTAAACATTAAATTGCAAGTTCTTAACATTAAATAATGTTAAGTCAAACAAACTAATTCAATCAAACAATAAGAAAAAAAAAAACACAATTATATAATATTAAGAAACAAAAAAAAAGCAATTATATAATATTCACAACTATCTAAGACAAGTTTTGGATACACAAATGAAAGCTTTTGAAAACAAAGGTGAAAGCAAGGTGTTGTATCACAAACTAAAAAAAGCAAATATGCACAGAAAGATGATCTAATAATCTTTATTAAAAAATGTTTAAACCAAAATAAGTAACCTAAAGAAAGGGTTGATGATTGGTTAGGGTTCCAACAAGTGGCATGTTTTTGAAACCATATGCCATTTGTAACAAGACAATTAAACATGAGAAGCCTGGGATGATGAATAACCTTTAAGAAATCAATACCCAGATTCTTGGTAAGGAATCTGTATACATGGTTGTTCATGTTTAAATATTTGAACAAAATATGTAAACCACAATGCAAATTAACAAAATGTTTAAATATTTGAACAAAATATGTAAACCACAATGCAAATTAACAAATGTACTTTCAAAAGAAAGTATACATATTTTCACCCATGTTTGATCTTTGTTGTAAGTCATTATGTCATTATAAGAATCTATCAAGCTGTTTGAGATATCAAATCATGGAATTGAATTTTGTATATAGAATTCAAGTATATATGTTTTTTTCCTCCTCTTATTTAGTTCTCCATTTTCTCTTTATATAGAGGTTAGGAGGGTAGATGAAGAATCATAACTACTTTCTAAATATACTACAATAAATTTGAGCAATAAATGGATAGCTCACAAGCAAAAGGTCTTTTGTGTGAAGTAGAATCAAGTCACCAAGGAAAACTAAGGGGCCTATGATTAGTTTATTGTGCACAACTCTAACATTAACAAGATATATGTTCTCTGAGCTTTTATTAATATTTATTTTCCATCATCCACATTTAATAAATTGAATTTCATTAAATATAAGTAAACAACAAAATAAACAGTTTTTAGATTTCTGTGGTGAGGAGTTTCAAAGTTATCTTGTCATTGACTTTTCGAATCCGAATAGGGATTCATATTAATCATCAATTGAAAGTCAATTAAAAGTTTGCTCATCTTAGTCAATTAATAGTTAAAACTGTTCTAAAAAACCCTATTTTCAGAGCTAAAACAAAATCAAAATCAAATAAAAATAATGATAATTGATAATAATTAATAACATATCATAACTAATTCTAGGTGTTGATAATAGTATATATATAGAGGGGGTTAGAATTAGATTGATTTTTATTTTATTAATTGTTAATATCTTTAATTGATTGTATTTTATTTGAAATTCCAATTTTAAGATACAAAGGGTAGTGAATCTAATAGATTTAAAAAGAAACTTTTAGTTATGGTATAGTTATTAAGTGATTAGAAAAAATCTAGGGTTTTGAATGAGTTTTATAGGATATAATAGTGTTAAATTATGTATTTATTATGATTTTTGTATTATTATTAGGTTTAAGTATTGATTAATTTATGATTTAGGTTTTAAGAGATTAGAATAAATCTAGGATTTTGAATGAGTTTAATAGGATATAATAGTGTTAGATTATGTATTTGTTATGATTTATATATATATGAGGGTTAGAAATTTTTATATGCTTAGGATACTATGTAGTAGGGGTTAATTTGTGTTTTAGGTTTTAAGTGATTAGGATGTATAAATAGTATGTATACATGTATATGATAATCTAGGGTTAGAATGATAAAAATTGAGTATTAGTATATAAAGTGTCATATGATTAGGGTATATATAACTTAATTAGTGATATGTATAGTAATAAGTTTCTATAATTAGAATTTTATAGTAGGTAATACAAGGTTAGTTAGACCCCTAAACTTATGAACTGACTCAAAAGTAAATCATAAACAAGCAAGGAAAAGAAGAAGGAAGGTGTCAAACCTGATTTGATCTATGAGGGTCCCTAAGTTGGTTGATTAATGGGTGCCAAAATCTGCTCACCTCTAGGCCACCATCTCTGTTCATATTGTTGGGGTGCTTAATTATCTCTAGAGCTTCTCTTTCATAATTACTATCACTTTTAGTTATAGGATGCCATCCATGAATTTAGGGAAGTATCCCTTGCATTTCCTCAAGAGGTTTTCCTTGGGAAAAAAGTCACTTGATGATCACTAATGAATAATAAATACTCATTTCCAACCATAAAACTGTTAA
This sequence comes from Picea glauca, assembly GCA_000966675.3. Lineage (NCBI taxonomy): Eukaryota > Viridiplantae > Streptophyta > Pinopsida > Pinales > Pinaceae > Picea > Picea glauca. Next base: position 341,549 of record JZKD02S0724290.1, read on the forward strand.
TATCATGTCAACAATCACATAACATATGATCTAGAGGGTAGTGTATGATATATATCAGACAATGTAGTTTTATTAAGATAAATAATGTCCCCATTCTGAGTGGGAATTCCTGTCCACTCGAGGATGTCATTACCCAACCAAGAGTAGCTATAACATTGCTTTTGACTATTGGCAAGCCCAAAACAACTTGAATCTTCCTACTCTAGCTTCATTTCCATGATCATATTAATGCAGGATAAAACTAATGCAATCCTCAAACTTTGATCACCCTGCACTATTTCACACTAGCACACATTACTATAGGAAATAGATTCAAAGCAACAAGAGGATACATGATAGTGCTAATTTATGCATAATGAAGAAACTAACATATGCAAAATATACATGAGTGAATGGTAATTCCAATAGTAACAACCATCAACAACATGCCACACTCAATCTATTGTATGGAGGAAGGCAATGAGATCCACAATCTTTTTATAAAAAGTCTGTATGTACCCTAACCAATTGGGCATTCAAATCATAAAGAAGCTACCATACCAAGCTTCAAACCAAATTCTGCATGTATTCTAACTTAATGAACAATACTATCAATATGTCAAATATGGCCTCTAACACAAGAAGGGAATGCATCAAAGTATCTTGATCAACATCACGGTACTAGTGTATATAGCCTTTATTGAAAAAAATGCATGCATGCATTGAATTTGAGTTTGGACCTACCAAAAAGGGGGTCATATCAAACTTGTACAACCATTGGGTGAGAATCCAAACATTATGAACAACCCTTCCAATAGTGGCAGAAATACTTAAACCACAAGCCTGATAGTTGACATATGTACTTAGGGTTTCAAAACATGATGAGAGGTTACAATTTATCTCTTATAACACACACTTGGTATGTATCCAAATCATGAACAATAGTATTGTCTACTTGTCATGTTGTCCAACTCCACCATCAGGGGTAGGGTTCCACCATGATTTGCATACAAATGTATGTGTATTATAATGTCAATAACATGCTATTCAACTGTTGGGTGAAAAATCATCAAAACCATAGAAAAACCACTCATACCAAGTTTAAAAATTGCTTCAATAGATGCATTTCCATCAGAGTGAGAAATCAAAGGCATGGATTTATAAATGCAAGTGAAAGGAAGTTGAAATGGGGAAGGGCCTTTGAGCTTCTTTTCAATACTCATAATAGTGCAAAGGCGACCATGTTTGACCCCAAAGGGCACACTTATATCATTTTCTAAATGCCAAGTATGGGTCGGATTTGAGCCTCATGGGATTTGTGCATGCATAGACTGTGAACCTAGCAAGCCCAACAATGAGTTTGGGGATACATAAGTAAACTTATAATAACCATGGTTAAGGGATAAAGAAGAGGGCAACCATAGCTTGACCTTTGTGTCTCATTTAGTAAAAACCGATGAGAAGAAACTTATGCAACAAGGTTTATTTCCCATAATGAAAGAAAATGAATTAAATGGAAAATGGAAAATAATATGGAGGAAGGGAAACACACATACCCTTAATCTTACGCACAAATACACCATCAGCATGAAACATCATACACTGATAAAGTAACGTTGGATTCTTTCTGGTTTTAGAGCTTACCTCATCCATTTTCCTAGGTTTTGGTGCCCATGATGCTAAGTACACGTTGGGCTCCACTTCTCTTAGTATATTTCAACCACAATAAAAACAAAAACTAAATGGGTTCTTTGTTGGTCATCTATTTCCAATGAACAATCATGCAAGGTTTGGTTTGTTTGGCAAGGTTTGGCCCTTGCTTGCATGGTTAAGAATTTAACATGACGAACATAGAAGGGTCGAATCCAACCAAATAATCCAAGCTTCCAAATAACTAATGATAGCCCAACTCATAGTGCCCTCTAAAACGATTAATAAAACAACAAGGAGGCTAGGGTAGAACCAAGGATTTAGCCTCGATACACCATTAACAATCAGGTGAAGCTCACCCAAAACATTGGAGAAAAAAGGCTGAAATGACAAGCCAACTAGGGTAGTTTCCATTGAATCATGCACATGATGATATCCATTGTTGGATATATATCCATGACAAGTAAACAGTCAATGCGTCCACCATGCACATATTTGCATTAAAGTAATGGTACTTAGTAACCAAGTGACCCATTCTTCATTAGTGTTTACTACTATCAAACATAGTTTTATTTTTCTCCATAATTCAATAAGTGATGAGAGTGGATCTTCATGCCTTTGTTTTTGTTATTTAGGACCATCCCAAATCATCACCATTAACCACAACTACAGATATAATATCTCCACTAAACACATAAATTAGACAATAGGTCACTTGCACACACAATTGTATTCATTTGCATTTAACCATCCATTACCATCCATTTTGTAGGTATAAGATATCAAACCATAAGTGTTGAGGAAGATCACTATAACCATGATAACCACTTAGTAGTTATTTCATGTTAATCAAACCTACTTGTGTGTTCTCTGTATAAAATCAAAGAGATGTTATAATTGCATAAAATCATGAACATAATCAACACGTCACAACCCAACCACCATAAGTATATCATCATTCAAGATAGCCATAAAGAGTTAAGGATCAATACATCTCAAACATCGTTGACCAAAGAGTTCTTAATACAACATCGCACAAGAAATCCCTACCATCCATAAGATAATGAAACATTAGAAACCTTTAACAAGATTATAAAGAATAAGTTTACCAATATTTGTGTTGTTAGTATGGATGATTGGGGTGAACGCATACTAGTGGTCCTTTGATTATATAGAACTAATTTCAAGACATTTTCCAAACATAATCAATTTAACTTGGTATATGAAAAGGAAGCAATGGTACCTATGAAATTCCTTATCCCCAATCTCTTAATCACAACCACAACCACAACAAAAATGATGGAGAATCCATACAAGAAAGGCACCAAGAACTATTTCATTTAGAAGAAGACATGTTTTATCCCAATGCCACCAAACAGTGCAAAAAATAAGAAAAGAGTGTTGGCATAATTGCCACATTAAGCACAAGATTTTAGATGGAGACATTGTATTATTTTATGAAAACAAATACATGAAACATCCATGTAAACTTCAAATGCATTGGTTAGGTCCCTTTCTAATTAAGGAAGTGCACAACTCAAGTGCTATCCAATCCACTCAATTGAATGGAATGTTCAAAGAAGGGTGTGTGAATGGTGCAAACCTAAAACCTTTCACAAAAGAAGCACATAGTAGAATTCAATACTCACCCTGGAAACCCTTTAACAAGAAAACTAACAAACAAGGATATATCTTCATTGGTCCCTTGGTTGATCCAACCATGCCCACTAAAGAACAAGTTGCTTGAGGCATCTTACAATAGAGTACATCAAACCTTCAAATTAGTTTCCTCACATAAAATACCATGGAAAAATATAATGACTTGCTCGATACCATGCATTCGTAAACTAGCTACAGTAAATCCATTAATGAAAAAAAAACGGCTAACCTAAATACTCTTGATTAAGTCAAGATTAATCCAATAGTCCCCCCCTTTAAACTTGATTTTGGATCAAAACCTACCCTCTCAAAGTTTATAACTGATTATCCAAGATTATTACAACAAACCCCCCTCATTTCTATCACCTAAATCTATGTCTAGACCTTACACCGATGAACCACTAAACCAAGGGTACTTATGTCAAAAATGGTCTTACAACCATATGTCCTTTTATATGTGATATCCACAAACCCACAAAATGCTTACAAACATATGCCCAAGTGTAACACACCCACTACCTAATATCAAAGTTTTTTTGGCTGAATTCTCAATAATGATAATTTCCGGAGTCCTACAGGGGTCTAGTGCAGGCGAGTTCTTCCCTGTTCACCTCCCTGTGATCGTGGATTAGGACCACAGGTCAGACGAACCAGGCGCCTTTCACAACTCACGACCTCGCGAGTCGTGAATCAAAGGCCCTCAAATTTTCTTCACAAATCACTGATACCCGAGATCACAAAATGGGTATAGCTCCTTTCTTAGTTAGCGCCCTCCCCACCTGTAACCGTAGGCTAGACTTAAACGTCAGTGCCTCTCGCAACTCGCACCCTCGTGAGTTTGTGAGTCGAACTCTCGTGCTCTCCTGTTGTGATCTCCCAAGACACGATAAGTCAACGGGGCATTGAATCCCTTCTCTAGGGGATACGTGTCCACCCGTCAATTAGGCAGGCCCTACCTCGAGGGTTGCCAGGGGTTCTCTCGTGCTCGACTCTCGCCACCTCGCTGCTCGCAACTTGGAGCACCTAACCTTTGGGGTCTTACCTCGCGAACCTCCGAGCTCACGAGATCTCTTGGATCTTCTGACACACATCCTCAACTATGGACGGCTCGGATCCTCTCGTGGCTTCGCCACTCGCGACTTGGAGAGTCCAACTTTTGGACTCTTACCTTGCAAACCTCCGAGCTCACGAGATCTCTTGGATCTCCTGACACGCGTCCTCAACTATGGACAGCTCGGATCCTCTCGTGGCTTTGCCACTCGCAACTTGGGGTATCCAACTTTGGACTTTTACCTCACGAGCCTTCGAGGTAGCGAGATCCCTAGATCTCTACCCCCTGTCCTTCTTGGATGGACGGCCCGGATTCCTCTCGCCACTTTGCTGCCTTGCGACTTGGAGCATCCAACTTTTGGGCTTCTACCCCGCGAGTCCCGAGCACACGAGATCCCTGGATCTCTGCCACCTGTCCTCCTCGGATGGACGGCTCAGATCCTCTCACAGCCTTGCCACTCGCGACTTGGAGCATCCAACTTTTGGACTCTTACCTCGCGAACCTCCGAGGTAGCGAGATCCTATTCGCGAGGGCTTAACCCTCGTTTATCTCCCTATAGATCTAACGTCTGTCGGGTGTCCTGGCTAAGATCTGACGGTTCAGATCGATCCCAATGCCGCGCCCCTTCCCCCTGCTCTTTGGACGTGGACAAACCAACGACCCAGATGTTCTCATGGAGTCTGAGATTCTACGAATCGGATATCCTCGCTACTCACGAAGATAGAGGAAAAAGGGTTAAGGAAATTTACGTTCTCATTCATTCCTACGATCTATCGGTCGTGAATGACCGCAGATTCCCCGACGGGATCTCATCCATCGATCAATGCTTATCCTTACGCTGCTACTTCGGGATTTCGAAGAGGACCATTCCTCTTCACATAGGGTTGCTAAGACTTGCACACCCAAGTCCTTTTCCTAGGTTCTTGGTAAGCCTTCCTAAGGAGGGGAAGTTCTTTGCAGAGGTCTATCTCGGTCCCTTCCTGAATACAGATAAGGGAAACAATTTCCCGAGGTGGGTTGGATACCTGACTTAGTTCAATCTGGGCATGATTAGATTCATTTTTATCGACGTAAGTCATGCATGGCTTCCTCTATTACAAGCGTATGTCCATTAGTTATTATCAAACCCTACACAGACATTCTTACATAGAGATCATACATAATTTCACAGTTCTAGGACATATGCATATATATATATATATATATATATATATAAATCATTCTATAAATTTCAACATACAAATATGTAAACACACTTATCCGAAATAACACCAGAAATCGTGCAATTGCTGAGAGGGGTGCTCGTTTCCACCCAACCGTAGGATCAACGACGCCCAACGGATTTACCACTAGCCATCCCCGAGCTGAGACCACGATGCTCTGAGATTGCGTCTCTCTGTCTGCCAGTGACCAGGAGCGAAGGTTGCAATCCTTCCTCTCTGCTATCA
>JZKD02S0724290.1:376547-404729 GCA_000966675.3 Picea glauca
TCAAGCATTGCAGACAACACTTGTCTCAAGGGGAGGGGCATGTTAAGCCCTAATATTGGATCATTACCCCTTAATTGGGGCATATTAGATTAGTAATGTTATTTTATTTATGTCGTCTTTATTCCATTAGTTGTAATTATACCTCCTAGTCTCCTATATATACCAAGGAGGCATTTTCATTTGGAATCATCTTGTACTTGAATATTTAAGTGGGGTGAAAGGAGGTTGCCCCCTCGAAGAGGCTTATTATCTGAAATTATCTCTTTTTCAAGGCATTGAGTATTTTTTCTGAAGTTTTTCTATGCTATATTGATATTTGGTTCTTAATAACTAAATCTCTCTACGTGGTGAATATATTATTGATGACAATGTCTTTGTGTCCAAATTTGTATGTGTTTCTTATCTTGAATACAATTTTGATTTGTGCGAAGTACATTTCTTTTCCTTCTTGTCTTTATTAATCTGCAACCTATGATAACAACTATGCTTTGATGAAGATTTGTTTTTATTGCAACCTATGGGAGTAATTGTGTTTTTGATACATGTTTAAAGTCTTGAAATGATATTTTTAAGTATTGAACTTCTTGCAATAGATTATTCATTGAGTGGTTTTTTTTTTCCCTTTGTTTTTACCTCTATTTTTTCACTTGTCTGTCATTAGTGTGCCACCAGCCAAGGAGGACCCTCATCCTTATCATCTTTCGACCCAACCATGCTCTTGTCTTGGTAAAACCAACCCTCTGACTGACCAACAAAAATTAAAAATCAACCGTTCTAAACTTGAGGTGGCCTATATTTTCCCTTTAACAGTCAGGTGCAGACTTTAGGACCAACAAACTCCATGATGCCATTGTGAGCAACATATAAATGAGGTATTCCTACAGGTAACGACTAGAATAAGAGTGAGAAAGAAGCGTGAAGTTCGATCGCAAACTCATGGCGAGACTAATTAGGACTCCCACGCCTAAAGACAATCTTGCAGTATGAGCACCATAATACAAAGGGATTCCAAACTAGGATTCCCATGGAAGGTAGGCTCTACCACATGAATCACAACACTTCTAAACAACTGAGAAGGTTCTGCTTCACAACTTAGTGGGGTCGATCCTAAAGAAAAATAAAACATGAAACAAATCATGAAAAAATGTAGGGAGGGAAAAATCTAACCTATATTCTAGTTTCAATATCATTACTTGTCATAATGGATTGACATGGAATGAAAATGTATCAAAGAAAATGTCTCCAAAGTACTGTATATAAGACCAAAAACACTTACCCAGAAGTTAATAAGTCCAATATAGAAACCTATGATAAAGACAAGTATTAAGGGATACAGAACTTGAAAACAAGAAACCATAAAAGTACAATATGTACATAGGACTGCACAACCTTGCATCTTATGCATAGTAGTTCTCCAGGTAGATCCCATTGCTAGGCTCAAGCCAAGTGTTTCATTGGTAACCTACAGTAAAGATTCCAGTTCAGGAGGAGTTCAAAGATCCATAACCATAGCTTCAAGGATGGCCTCATCCGAACACAACTCAACATCCATGAAATCGAGGCTCGACAACTCACAAATACCAGGGATCAAGGTCTTAAAAATAAAAAGATAAGAATAAAGAGGAAATGCCAGATTACTTAGGCCAATAGGGGAAAGCAATGGCTCCCATTACCCCATCGGATAAAACACCTGATCAATTGGCAAGACCTTTCTCGAGAAGGAAAACACAATTGTAAAGGATCCTTCTTAGGAGCAATTCAACATCGAGGATAAGACACCACATAATTCACATGTGGTAGGGAAGAGTCTACTCGAACACTATGAACGCATATAGGGGAAATATGAGGTAAAGATGAACCATGATGGTGATTATCAAATGAAAGATGATCAATAGTGACAATGCTTCCATTGTGAGGGATATGCATCATAGAAAAGAGCATAAACACCACAATTTTCATCGCATACACATAATCACGCCCAATAATCAAATTAAAGTATAAAGGTTCTGACACCACTAGTAGATAACACAAGATTGGTAGAACCCAAAGCTTTCCAATCCGAGGATGATAAAAGACTTGTAGAGGATCCTTAATCTACAATAATTCAGAAAATGCCTAATTTATTAACTCCAACCATTATATGGAAGGGTGCAGAAGAAGGAAGGAGAGGCTCTACAAGATCGTTCCAATCAAAGGAAACCATCCTAGGACTTGGAGGGAGCGTACTTGAAAAGAGTGGAATTCTCCCTTGTTCAAAAGGTATTGAACTGTAAATGATAAGGACACGATCAAAATACACATCACTCCCTGAAAGAGGAGTGGGTTCAACCAAATATTGGATCGACAAGACCACTTCCTTAGACTTGTCACTCTCTAAGAGAAGAGTGATATCGACCAAAGATTGCATCAACACAACCACTTCCTCAACCATTGGTTGAATAGGATGCAAGACAACATGGTCAAGAGACACATCACCCCCCAAAAAAAGAGTGGCATCAAATGAATATTTCATTGACACGACCTCTTTGTCAACCAAAGATTGATTAGAATGTTGGGAAATCGAAGATGACTTAGAACTAGAAGGGTCTTCAAACAAGGACCATGCTTCTCGTCCCACAACAATAGCAAGGCATAAATGAGTACGATGATCTCCTTTGAAAATATTACAAGGGAATTGGGGCTTACATCATATACGTCTAGGCTTCTCAACAATATCAATGCCCCCAACATGACTTGCAATCACCAGTGGGTTTACCCCATCATGACTAGAAGAGGTTGGTTGCACATCTCCAATGTGACTAGGAGAGATTGGTGATGTTTGTCCAGTATGACTAGCAATGACTAGACTTGTGCCTCAATAATGAATTACAACAACTAGTTATTGGTCTTCAACATGACTTGCAAAGGTTATTGATTTAATGCTAGTATGACTCACATTGAATGGAACCGTGCCCCTATCATGATTTGCATAGGATGGGTGTTGGTCTTCAACATGAGTTGCAGAGGTTGATGACCTATCTCCAACATGACTCGCAGAGGTTTGTGACTTGATTCCAATATGACTTGCAGTGACTGGGCTTATGATTCCATCATGACTAGCAGAGGTTGGTCGCTTGGCTCCAACATGAATTTCATAGGTTGGTGACTTCTTCTTCTTACTCCTCCTCTTTGTATTCCTTTTAAACTTGTGGTTACTAGTACCAATAGTTTCACCAGAAGAGGGAGAAAAAGGAGAAAACTTCATTGGTGCAAAAGATAAAGGATCAAAATCCATACGATGCCCCTGACATAAGGTTCTTATATGAGAAGCATCAAGAGAATTCAAGACATTTGGAGTGGTCCAAAACAAAACCGATAGTCCTACATTCAACCTAGGAATGTTCAAAGTGGCCATCAAGGGGGAATCCATGTTTCCAAAGAAAGGAAACACACAAGAATCCCCTTGGGAAGGGGTCCCTTGGTTGGTATCCTCAATAATTTTGGCCATATCATTCTTATGCACAGGTTCATCCCTTGTGGGATTGTTCATGTCCATAAAAGTCTCACACACTAACTCTAGCGAACTAGTGGTACAAAAATCCACACCTTCTAAGAGGCGGCTCCATGTTTTCAAGAGAAACACCAGGAGTCCTTCCCGACCAACGGAGTGGTTGGTCAACCACCATGAATCAATGATCCAAAAGTGGTGACACTAACACAACCTAAGGCCAACATTACAAACCAACACTCCAATAAAAATCCCTAAGAGAAACATTGCAAGCAAACAACTTTTCCAAATATTCAACCCATGTGGATAAGGTCATGAATCCAAAGCAATGAAAAAATGGAAAGGGACCTTCTGGATGAAGGCACAGGTTGATTATGTCCCATGGACCAATGAACAAAGGAGTGAGAAGCAGTTATCCGGACCTCCACTAACCAACTTTATTCGGTGCAAGCACCCATGCTTCGTGGGGCACCTTTCAGTAGTACTGAAAAGCGTTATACAAAATCTGCCCCAGATACCACGATAAGCCCCTGTAGTGACCTGTGAGAGCCCTAGGAAAAGACACTAAGGTCACCAACTCATAGTCAATGTCTGGTGGGTACAATAGACATTCGGGATTGAACATATGGGCAGGGTAACAAATCCTGAAGCTTTGAAAGCATTGCCTCTCACAGAGGTAAAGGCGCTAGAGAAACCCCCAATACACGATCTCTCTACTACTCTTAATCAAGATTCGTAGGGGAAATCTCATTGGCTATCCTTCACACGACCTTGTGTTTAGCTCCTATGTTAGAGGAGACTCCTAACTATACTTATACAGAAATTGGATTTGAGACTCTCCCTAGCTTAGACTCCTATGTTTGTTTTGTGGCCTTGGAGAGTTATCTCTCCAATCATAATCCAAGGCCCTAACCCTAAACTTGTTTGTGAACCCTAGAAACAAAGTCTAGCACATTTTAAGTTCAACGTTCGTTTTAGTGGTTGTTTTTACTCAAGGGGTATGGAGGTGCAACTGATGTTGTTTGAGACTCTTACAAAAATGAAACTTATAAGAACACATGCAAAAAAAACTTTACACTAATTCTCCAAATGAAAAAGAGTTTCACAAAGAAAATGCATGAACAATCCTTCAAATCTTAAAATGCATATTTTTTTATTTTCTAATGCAAAATGCAAAAGAGGCAAACAAAAGGATTTTCTTTTGAAATGCTTTCCAGATGAGAAGAAAACAAAAACCTATGCTAATGTATTTTTCTTTTTCAAATAAAAATGCAAAACAATGCAAAAAAGGAAAGAGACCTAACTAGCAGAAAAACGAGGTTTTTTTTTTTTCTTTCTATCAAAGAAAATCTAACAAAAGATGCTAAAAGAAAATGCAGAATACATGATTCATTTTGCTTTAAAATCCAAAATGCAAATCATTTCGCTTTAAAATCCAATCTAAAATTAAGCCAAAAACACTCATAAACCAAGAGCAAGGTATTTTATGTGACTTAGAGTTTTTCAAAGACTTAACACGGTGATACAAAACAATCACAAACTCAGGAAGCCCAGGATGACCTGGAGAAACCCATAAATCTCCCAGAAACTGTAGAAATAATTTTTTTTCACAAAATGCACACAAGCCTGTGGCTGTGTGAACTGAAGCTTGTGGATGTCTATGGGTCATACACAATAAAATCACGGATATCCGTGACTAATATATCAAGAAATCACAGATAACTCTGTAAAATTGGAAAAATAAAAAGGACTTTCAACAGGGAGACTCCCATAAACTTATGGAAAATTTTCCAGATAATAAAAGCTTTGCAACAAAGCTTAGAAAACACAAAAACTCATAGAAAAAAAAAAGGATTAACAAGACACCCTACAACCAACCCAAACTAGGAGAATCCCTAGTATGGTTGCCAATTTTGTTGTCGAGATATTCCCCCAATGACTTTGGGTCAAATCATGACAGATAAAGACTGTATTGAAAAGATTAAAGTCTTCCCTCACAAACAAGTATAGAAATCTGAAAGAATAACTGTATTTCACCTTAAACCTCCCATTTGATGTTGATCCCCGCTCCTGCTTCTCGAAGAGCTCCTGATCCTTTGCCAGAACTAGCCTGCAAAATGTAATCAAGCCAAGCACTGCTACAAGGCAATTATATGATCAAACAATATACATGTCATGTACTATATTAAAAGAGAATATGATAAAAAAAGACACACAATGTTGCAATGAATACACAATTTGGAGGGAAAACAATATCTTCTATTAGATCCAAATATAAAGGTTAACTACAACCTGACTAGATTTCAACACTGCTTCGGAGCCAACTGCCTGGGTTCTTCCACGAATCCTTCAAGAATCAAATCATCCACAATACTCTTCCTTGAATAGCCCAAATAGGGATAAGGAGACACCCTATGGCTATATAGATAGGAAAGAGGAACTGGAAAAGGAGTTTCCAGATTGGGGAATGTCACTCAAAGGATAATAAGGATAGGGAAGCTTGCTAGATTTTAGCATCATAACCTTGCACAAAAATTCTTCCTCATCTTAGCCCTCAATGATGATTTTATATCTTCCTCCAGAGGTTGGGGAAGTTGGAATCCATTTTGTATGGACATGGGGACGTTGGGAAACGATCCCAACCAAAAAACCCACTCGAAAACTTGGAATTATTTTATTTTTTCCATTTTTTAAGGGCATCCGCGGATTGCAAACTAAGAAGTTGCGAATAGTTGCGCTTTGCATCAAAGGAGCCTGCAAATATGTGCAAAAGACATTTTTTTTAGATCATTTGCATGAGGAAAGTTGGGAATTTGTCTAGCAAGCTAAGGGAAAGAGTTAAGCCATGGCACAAATGCATAGGTGTGGTATTTTGTGCTATAACACACCTAGACTAGAACAATGGTGGAGATCACTAAATCATTTCTCCAAGAGCTAAAACAAAAGAGAATGCAACTCTGAGTCACCACTAAACAAAGCACCAAGGTTCACACTGGAATCACAAATTGGCACAAAATAAAGTGACAAAGAGAAGCACCAGTGGATTTATTACAACAAATAATTTTGAGTTTACAAGCAAAACTAGAGTCCATAGTAGACCCTACAACCTACCAACAAAAGAAACAAGAAATTGATAATCTTGATGAAGAAATGGACCATATTTTCCAAGCTGCGAGAAAGGCGTAGTTAGAGTTGTGATCTTTATGACCAAATGAAACCAAGAAATGTAAATAGCTATAAAACCTAAATAATTTTGCAGACATAGGGTGGAGCACAATCCAAAGCTCAAATCCAACAATGCCACACAAAAAAAGGCTTAGAAATTCAATGCAAGACCCCAACTATGACTATCCAAATTGTTGTTAGGGCCCCGCATTCAAAGGGTTTTAAAATCGGGTGGTCAAGATGGTTCTAGAGTTGATTCCTTCATTCAAGATGGAAATAGATAAGGGAAACTACAGTTGACTCAAGAACAATTCCATAAGTTTGGTTAAGGCTTGTTTTCCTTTTCTTTTTATAAAGACGCGATGACATTGACTTTATAGATAGCGGGATATGCACGTTGCCACCTAGACTTAGAATCAATTGGAAGTAATAAAGGAAGATAAAGTTCATGAGAGGCAAAATCCATAGAATTAGGAATAGATCCCAAGTTTTGGGGAGTTGATTGAAAGAAGATTGGAGAATGTTGAAGAACAAAGGAAGGTGGTACTAAAAAATAGTCTTTACTACACTAATAATAAGAAAATGACCTAAATGAACCTTAGTATCAAAGAACAAAAGAATAAATATGTTAATGCTTCGGCCTATAAAGGGTTTGAGAGTTAGAGAAACCATAATGAGTCTAGGTTTTGTATTGAGTTGCTACTCTTATTAGTAGTGATAAGTGATGTAATGATGCCTTTGCTTATGATGGAATAATACCCCCCTTTTAAAAAACATTTATTGTGTTGATGGTGTATTATGATGATGTGTTCTTCATTATAGCATATTCTTCCATTGTTATTTCAACTTAATTACAGTGATGGATGGTTGTGTTTATGGTATAAACTTATGAATTGTAGTATATAAATCTAAGGATGAATGGATATATTTCTTATTAGAGTATGAAGGTAGATATGGTTGTGACTATCCTCTGTAGTTTTTTCCCATCAAACTAAAGGCCTTGCCATGCACCTTGGATGGGACCTTCCTTATTCCTAAAGATTAATATGTCAATGCTAGACTACAACCTCTTTGTTGGACAACCCTATAGACCCTAATTTTCTACTTCAAACCAATAATTTAATTAACTTAGTTACATATAATATCAGCATGTAACATATGGTATATTTATTAATGGTATATTTATTAATGTAACAACAATCTCTCCCATGAAAATACTGAAAATAGAACATTTGAGAAAGGTTTCCCAATTTTCAGTTTGTTAGAGTGTGCCCTTCCTTGAAAAGTGAGTCAATCAATAATTGTGTATTCCTAAATGTATACAACATTTTGAATTGTTGTAAACATTAGATATTATTCAATTGTTGCTCTCATGAGTAGTTAAATGTCTTATAGCATAGTTTTGTTTATTTGTTTGTAATAAAACAAAATTATATGAAATTGTGGCCCAGTGATTTACTTTTTATTATATTGATTTTTTTACATATTTATCTTTATCAAAATACTTAAATAATTATGCATATGAGAATGGCCGATTGTTTTTTAGTGGCTCATTTAGAGTTTGATTTTATTATGATTACATAAAGTATCTTTGTTAAAGTATGTTCTTTTTTCTGGTGGTTCATTTAGAGTTTGATTTTATTATGATTACATAAAGTATCTTTGTTAAAGTATTTATTTTAAATGATGTCATACAAATAACCACCTTTATATAGAGAGAAATACCACAATTAAGAAAGTGAGTTGATGAATTTGGAAAATCTTGGGCAATATAGATAGCCATTATCATCCTTTTGATTTGATGAGGAGAAGAAAATAATCTCTTAATAATAAATGGGAAAATATATATTTAGCATTTTTATGCAATGAGGGCATAAGATTCCACCACCTTACATTGTTGAACACATTAATGTTGGTAGATAATGATGATGGAATCCATGATATTATTGGTGATTTTTTTGGAAATGAAAATGATGTTAACAATAATATTAGAGATGACGATCATGATGGTGAAGATGATGGAGATTTTTGTATGGAAAAACAAGGTCAAGTGTTGATCTAAGTAATGTTTATCAATCAAATTTTAATTATAAGTAATGAAATTTATTAAATAAGAAGTAAAAAATTTACTTTTTAATTAAGGACCAATTTGCATGTCAATATTGTTTGTGTTATTATTGTTGATGGATTTAAAAGTCAAATTTGGGTAGACAAAGCTCAACTTCATTTCACTATTGAATTAAGTGTTAATTTTTTTTTCATCATTATTTTTTAGGTTTTTTATTTGCATATATACATACACAATACATATATACATATACATATTTTTATGGAGAATTTCCCTCTTGGAAACCTTCCAGATGTTTCCTCATATTACATGAAATGCACCCAAGGTAAATTCCATCGAAGTGCAACATGTACTCCTAACTCAGAATGAATCCATTAAATTTGAACCCATGACCTCTCATCGATCTCTGTGTTGAAATTGGTCAATTCATATTGATTGAGCTAACCACCGAGATTATAAATATTTATATATGTGTTAATTGATGTTCATGTTATCAAGGGAGAAAATATTGTCCAAAGATGATGATTTTCCACCCTCATGTAGAGAAGACAATAATTTAATCATTGGTTTGGGAATTGAGCATATGCAATTCCATACTTGTAAAAATAATTGGATCCAAAGCTCGAGAAAATATGTGAAAGAAAAGGAATATCCCAGTTGCAAAAAGACACACCATTTTTTATGTGTCAATGACAGTTAAATTTCTTAAAAGATATTGTGCCATATGACTTTATTTTTTAGACCAACGACTTTATCATTGCAATTTGCTGACATTTTGTTATGACCCAATGCCTTAAAAATGATACAAATCAATGAATTACAGTCCACTTCGAGGGGGAAACCTCCTTTTACAATATATCCACTTCATAATACAATAGGAGTTGAGATAAGACAATCCTAAAACTAGATCTCCTTGATATATATATATAGATAGATAGATAGATAGATAGATAGATAGATAGATAGATAGATAGATAGATAGGGTTACAATTATGATGAAAGGGTGCAATGAAGGGTTCTAGCCGACCTACTAAAAATGTAATAATCACGGGGCTTTTTTTAGGTATTAACATGCCCCTCCCCTTCAAACAAGTGTTTTCCTCAACACTTGACTAACCACGAGTGCTTCTGCATGAAGAACTCATCTTCCCACGTCGCTTCTTCCACTAGTAGGTTCTTCCATTTGATGAGGTAATCTGTAATTGCTCGATTTCTCAGCTGCTTAATTCTTGTTCCAAGGATTGTTTATGGCTATAGTATGATTTTCCCTTCTTCATTGATCTCTGGTAAAATAGTTTGGACTAGGATCTTGTTGCCGATGACATTGTTTAAGCAAGAAACATGGAAGACTAGATGTACACGTGAATATGGAGGCAACTCCAATTTGTAATCCATACTTCCAATCTTTTGCAAAACCTTATAGGGGCCATAATATTTGGGTGCTAGTTTATTGTCCTTCTTTTTTCGCTTGAGGGGCATTTGTTTGTATGGTTGTATACTTAGAAATACCCAATCCCCCACTTCAATTTCCCTTTCACTACGATGTTGACCTACTTGTAAGTTGTTGTTTCATCCTATTTTTTGCCATAACCAAGTTGTCCTTAAATAGTTTGAGGACCTCTTGTTGGTTATCTATGTGGTCCTTTACTACTTGAACCTTTATATTCCATTTCAAGGGTGATGTGATGGATGGAGGATGATATTTATAAAGTGCCAGAAATGGGGATATTTTTTATGAAGTATGGAATGATGTGTTGTACCATCATTCCACCAAGGGACAACATTTGACCCATTGTGTCTGTTTATCAAATGAAAAGAAACGAAGGTATCCTTCTAGACATTTATTCACAATCTTAGTTTTCCCATTAGATTGAGGGTGGTAAGATGAGCTATGAGCCAATTGAGTACCCAAACAAGAAAATAATTCAGTCCAAAAATTTCCCATGAAAATTGGGTCTCTGTCACTTACAATAATCTTGGGGACTCCATGTAGTTTTTGAACTGTTTCCATGAATGTTGCGGCTACTATACTTTCTTTAAAAGGATGAGAAAGAGAGAAAAATAGACATACTTTGTTAGTTGATCCACTACTACCATGATGACATTATTTCCTTTAGATTTGGGTAAACCTGTAATAAAATCCATTGAAACTTATTCCCAACATTGGCTTGGTATAGCTAATGGTTGTGTGAGACCCGGAGTCTTGAATATCTCTCCCTTATTCTGTTGGCAAAAAAAACATTCAAACACAAACTTTTGAACATCATTTTTAAGACCTTCCTAGATAACTATAATTCCTTACCAAGTGGTGGCATCAATTGTGCCCTGTTATTTGAAGTGGGAAATTATTATCTAACAAATTTGTTTTCTTCTTATGTTCTACCAAGCTTTTCGAATTTTTTCAATGGGTTAGTCGACATTTAATCAGAAAAAATAGAATGCCCAACTTGCCTCGTTGGCTTGAGGGCAATGTTTCGATCCATGTATTTACATACCATGTCTCATGTTATCAACATTTGTTATGATTGTAAATGTACTTAAATGTACCAGTTTTATATTGAATTTTGTTTTTTGGGGGCTGATAACAACAATCCAGACTTCTTAGATATCCTCAATGGAGTGCTAGTGAGTTTAGATAGTAAATTACTTTCCAATTGTTCTTGAATCAATGGAAATGATCTGAATGTAGCTTATTTTAATGAGTCCTAAAATTGGTTGGAAAGGGAGTAGGCTAACTCCGGAGCTATTTTTACCCATTTTTAAGGTAAAAAAATGGACTTGAATCTGGCTAGATTTTCAGAGATAGTTTGAGTTTCGCATGGATCAAAATTCCATGCATTTCAAAACCTTACTCAGAGGTTTTTTCCCATTTTAAACCAACCCAGATGCTCAAAAAATCGATCAAAGTTCTGGATTGACCAAAAATTTAAAAACGGGCAGCCAGAGGACCTGCCAAAAAGATAACTAGGTAGGGAAGATTGCTCCCGAGTTAACCCACTCCATTAATAATTAGTAACAAACCTGTCGGTTGGGTTGCTTAAAAGTCTTAGTAATAATTAATGGCAAACATGTTGGTTGGCTGTGGTTCGACAGGTTGCAGTAGACTTGTGGAAGTGTACTACCAGTTTTTCAGGTTTGATATTCAGTGTTCTCCGACTTTACTTGAGATTCCCGGAAAGCTACATGTCACCTGAAATTGATTTCACTTGGGTCATAAGAAATTTGAAAGTTTATGTAAAAAAGAACATAAAAAATAGTTACAAGCATGAATAACTACATAGATTTGTACAAAGTTTTTGTACAAAATAAGAAAAAGCTCGATTTAATTCTGAAGTTCCCCAAAATCTCCCATTGACTCGTACCAACCAACGACGAAGACCTACAACATGAGATCATCCATGTGCAAATTCTTTTATTGTTATAAGACCTATGTCTTAAATGAAAAGGGGAAATAAACTGAATAAAAAAATCAATATTATTTTTTTAAAATCATCATTAGATATTAAAACAAAATTGAAAATCAATATTTTATTTTTTAAATCATTGTTAAATATTAAAACAAAATTGAAAATCAATTTTATTTTTTTAAATCATCATCCACCATTAATCATAATCATTGAAGATTTCAATAAATCTTTTTCATTGCAATGTTAATGAATCATCTTAAACATCACTCTTATGAAACAAACCATCCAGGTTTTTTGAGTACTCAAGAACATAGTTTAAGAATTACAAATATAGATGCCCAAAGAATGTAGCTGTGGAAAAAAATAAAAATATATAAAATAATATACTCATATAGATCAAACCACCATTAATCATAATCGTTGAAGATTTCAATAAATCTTTTTCATTGCAATGTTAATGAACCATCTTAAACATCACTCTTATGAAACAAACCATCCAGGTTTTTTGAGTACTCAAGAACATAGTTTAAGAATTACAAATATAGATGCCCAAAGAATGTAGCTGCCCAAAAAAATGAAAATATATAAAATAATATACTCATATAGATCAAACCGTATTTTTATTTAATTAGAAATATAACTGTCAAAAAATAAATATAACTGCTAAAAAAAATGGAAATATATAAAATACTATAATCACATACACCAAATCATATTTCTATTTAAAATTGTAAATCATTAACTATAATAATGACAAATTCTAATGTATATTACGGAATCAAAATTGTCATGCTTAATATTTCAAGGTGTTGAAGAGCTTTGTGCATTTACATAACAATAATTTTGATATCGAATTCATACATAGCCTTTGAGTGTAGGATTGTAAGACTATGTAGTGACTAACTGCCATCTAACTTTTTTTATATTTTGACTTGAGTAAACGCTGATTGATGAACATAGATTTTGGATATTATAAAGGAATATAGAATTTCCATTATATAAAAAATATTTTATAATTTTTTTATTAAAAATTGATATAAAATTGTGAAGAAATATAGAATTGGATAAAATATATATTATATAGAAAATTATTTTATATATATTTTTAATTATATAAAAGTTGATATTTTGTGAAAAGTGTTATAATTAATACTCTATCTATTGATTAATTTTAAAGTAAAACAACAAAAAGCTAATTTCATTCATTGTGTTTTTTACACATTCTACTTTAAGTCATATGTTTAGGGTTTTGGGCCAATTTTTATAATTAAGGAGAATTTTATCTTCTCAAAAATTCAAGTGTCATTCTTTAAGTTTCTAACTTATTTTTATCTTCTCAAAAGTTCAAGGGTTATTCCTTAACCTTCTAACTTTAGTTATATTGCATAACATTGTTTTAAAAAAAATGGGAAAATACCCTTACCCTATTACAAAATTGCATTGTTACTACAAGTCTAGATTGGATGGAAAGAACATGATTTAAGTTTTCCAAAGTAGGAAGTCAAATTAGGTTGAAAAGAAGATTCCAAGAAGTAGTGATGTGGTTGTAACACTTTCACCTATGCATGTATCTAATGCTCATATTGGAAAAGGAAAGCTAACAAACTTTTAAGGGAAAATTCATAGCAATAAAATATCTTTAAAAAAATATTTTTTCCTTAATTTGTTTTGAAATAAAATATTTTTATTTGAAAATTTGTAATTTTTGATCGAATTAAATATTTTTATTTTGAGATTTTTCCTTGGACTCAAATATTTTTATTTTCAAATTTGTAAATTGTTCTTGATTTAAATATCTTTGTCTAGAGTTTTGTAACTTGTTTTGTTGTAGAATTAAAATCTTCATTCTTAGATTTGTAATTTGTCATGGAATCAAATATTTGTATTTCAAAACTTACAAATTGTCTTGAAATTAAATAATGCATTTTTTTTCTTTTTTAGATTTCTAATTTATCATGAAATTATATATTTTTAATTTAAAGTTTAAAATTTGCTTTGGAATTAGAAATGTCATATTTGTGATTTGTCTTGAAAGTGAATATCTTTATTTTCAAATTTATCTTAGAATTAAAAAAAATTATATTTAACTAAAATGCATTTTTATATTTATTTAGAATAGTCTAAACCTTTTAAGATATCACTGGAATAGAAAATCAATTAATGGTATTAATATATCAATATTTATATATTTTTTTAGTTGATAAAAAATATGATAATTAAGAAACATTTATTTTAAAGTTTTTTTAATATAGAAATAATTTTTTTAAGTTAACTAAGTATTTTCTTATTTTTCATAAGATTCGATAATGCAAATTGATTTCTTCATCATCAAATTCAAATATTATTATTAAATTTTTTTTCCACCAAAACATATTATTTTAAAATTTCATCATCATTAACATTTTCATTATCATGTTTAATTCATAGGGTAAAGATTATACATTTAATTATAGAATTTAACCTAGAATATATATCAAGTTCTTGAGTGTGAAGATTTACACTCTCTTTTCAAGAAGTATAATATTTTCATCAATTTGAGAGTTATTGTCACACGTCTTCATCAAAATAGTGAACCAACCTCAAATATGATCATTTTATTTATAAAATCTTTATGATTTCAATTAACAACATTAATATGAAAACTTCCTTCAAATCACTTCGGCATTCCCATTGGGGTATGCTAGTTATAATAACTTTTTAAAGGTTTGACTAAAGCAAATATACAAGAATATCTTCCGTAGTTACACCAAAAATATTAACAATAGAAAATGGTGATGTTTCACTAGATTCCATTGAAAATGTTCAAAAAGTCGAATGTTTAGACAATGCCCATTGATATGATCTCTTACAATGTGACACATTAATGAATTGAAATTGTCATTCTAAAAAATTGCAAAGTGTCATTAGCTATATTGAAAGTTGTCATTTTAAAAATTTACAAAATGTTATTAAACATTCTAATAATATACACTTTATAATAGAGCAATTAATGTTGTATATGAGTATGTAGGTTTTCATAGTTAGTCATAATGTAGACAAAGTCTCTGGATAAAAATTGCATATGAGGTTTTGAAATGTCCAAAGTTTTTAGTGGACGCTCCACCCATCATCAAAGACAAATTAATGAGATAGATTTAAAAGAGAGATAATTAATAGGGATGATATGAGATAATTATTATCTTTATTAATTATCCTGTATTACCATTATTAATTATGTCATATTATCCAGGGGAGGCAGGTGCGAGGGGAGTTGTCTTCGACTCCGAAGGAAATAAGGTCTTGGAATTTTCTTGGGGACTAAGGAACACCACTAATAACCATGCAAAGGTTCTCGTAGCCTTCATGGGACTTCGTCTCATTCCAGAGAATAGATCAACAAGACTTACAATTGTTGGAAACTATGATTTGATTAAAGGGGAACTCTGTAAATCTCTCAAGACTGCGCACCCCAATATCTCCAGAACTCTTCTTCGAATCAAAGATCTGGAAAATAAATTTGATAAAGTTTCATATTATCATGTGCTACGAACTCAGAACATCATTGTTGATACCCTCGCTAAAGAAGAAAAAGCGCTTGCATTCGAGTAGCAAAAACTCAACTCCTTATTTAGCCATGCTCCTATCCCCTAAGTAATTTGCACCTTTTAGGCCTCCTCTATCGAACTTTTTGTCACGTGCATTCTCCCTTTTCGGCCACCCTCCACACTTCAACACGTGCCCCCTCCTACCTTTGTGTGTCTTCACTCCTCATGAACAACGTCCATCAACTTAAACATCCCTCCTCATGCTTCGTCTGAACACTTGGATCTCTCCCTCGCATCTTCACTTGAACACTTCAATCTCTCCCTCGCATTAGCTCTGGTACTTTGTACTGCGAACTCCTTCCTGCACCCCTCCTTGTGTGACCTGGAGATTTCGATGGTACCTTTCCCTAACCTCACCTCTCATCAGCCACTCGCATGCCTTGCAATTCATTACCACCATGCCATGGGCTTCCAATCTTCGCGACCTTCTTCCTTCAACTTTCCCTGTTTCTGTGAAAGGAGAGTGTTTGAATTTCAAAGGTGGCAGCTCTATTGGCTATTGCTGGCTCTTACCTTGGTGCATTTGGTTCACAGTTTATCCCCACCCCGATAGAATTATGTGGCGATGCGACAAGGGAAATTGTCAATGTTCAGAGTGTTCCATAGGCAGACTCCAGGATTTAATGCAGATACAACATGAGGAAATTTCTTATCTTAAGTTGCAGGTCGAGCAACAAGCACAACAACTATAGGCACAGGAACAACGACAAAATGCAGAAATGGCTCTCATAATGAGAGTGGTCAACACAAACTCTTCCCTCATCCATTTTATCCATCAGTGTCAACATCAGCATCTGCATGGCGCTCAAGAGCTAATTCGACTCTCTATTTTTGCAGATTCCAGAGCCTCAAATGAGGCATTTCGCCCATACCAGTGCCCAATTGTGCCTCAAGATCTAGTAGAGGGACAAGCAACAACTACAGACCAAAATGAAGGCCAAGAAATTGAGGTTCAACATCAGAACCAGGTGGATACAAGCTTACATCTGAATTAGTTAGCATGGTTAGCAAAGTTTTGTACCTACTCTACTCTTTCGTTGCCATATTCCTGTGACATTTTTGTATAATTAGTATTAGCTTAGAACATAACTTATAGGTAAGAATAGGGTTAGAAACATCAAGTTTTTTGATACATTCTTTGTATACTGTTGTATTTTTGGTCTTTTCTTGGAGAATTTCAGGCACTTTCTAATTCAAAAATATATGTTTCTGTTAAAAAAAATTATGTCATATTATCTGTATTAATTATGTCATTGGACTCATACACAATTTTTATCCATAAACTTTGTCTACATTATGACTAACTGTGGAAACCTACATACTCATATACAACATTAATTACTCTATTATAAAGTGTATAGTATTTATCTTAATACAATGGTTAATAATATTTTGTAAATTTTTAGAATGACAACTTTCAATATACCTAATAAGATTTTGCAATTTTTTAGAATGACAATTTTCAATAAATACCACAACACTCTTTTCTAACATCTTAGCTTCATTTGTCTTGGAGTGTGCACTAGAAAAGTTGAACGTTTCAAAAAGTCATACACAATTTTTATCCAAACACATGTACAATGTTGTATATGTTAAGATATAACAAGTGTTGCATGGCAGTGTAGTCCCTGCCAGGTTGGAATGGGAATAAATGCGACCGAGTACAGACACGTGGGTAGGAAGTTGAAGTACATGTGGTTTCCATGCAGAATATAGTATTCCCGAATTAGTTTTTCTCGAAATTGATAAAAAATTATTGACATTTAAAAGGTTCTTGGACACAAAAAATTTAGCATTACCGAAGTAGTTTTCTTTACATACGTTCGTGGACAAAACCACAAAAAATAGTAGTAACGTTTGTTACATAGGTTCGTGTACAAAAAAAAAAAAAAAATAGCATTCCCGAATTAGTTTTCTTCAAAACAAGGGCTCCTGGACACAAAAGAAATTGAAATTTATCAAATTATAGGTTCCTGGACAGCATAAATTATACATACCAAATATGTAATTTTATAAAGTAGATATTTACTTTTATACATACGAAATATGTGTTTTTATAAAGTATGGGGATGATATTTTATAGAGCATGCATGAAGCCCTCATTCCATACTTAGCCAGTTTTGGATCGCGGGTTCTCCGGCTGGCGGGCTGAAAATTGGGCTTTTGTTGTTCCATGCCCTACAAATAGCACCCAGAGTCCCGCGATATACAAATTGACAATCAGACTTGTGGACTATTTGAATTTTAAGGGCCTCATGTCCAAAAAATTTAGCATTCCCGAATTAGTTTTCTTTACATACATTTTACATACGTTTGTGGACAAAAACACAAAAAAATAGTAGTAGCGTCTGTTACAAAGGTTCATGGACAAAAGAAAAAAAAAATTAGCATTCCTGAATTAGTTTTCTTTAAAACAAGGGCTCCTGGACACAAGAAATTGAAATTTATCAAATTATAGGTTCCTGGACAGCATAAATTATACATACCAAATATGTAGTTTTATAAAGTAGATATTTACTTTTATACATATGAAATATATACTTTGATAAAGTATGGGGATGAGATTTTATAGAGCATGCACATAGCCCTTATTCCATACTTAGTCGATTTTTGGATCGCGGGTTCTCAGGCTGGCAGGCTAAAAATTGGGCCTCTGTTGTTCCGTGACCTACAAAGAGCACCAAGAGTTCCGCGATATACAAATTGACAAGAGGACTTGCGGACTAATTGAATTTTAAGTGCATCTGTGGCAAGCAGTATGAGTATGAAGGACAGGTGGTAAAGATGCAAGAAATGACATACTCTCTATATGTGTGAGTAGAGAAAAAGTAGTGAACACAATTTTATGAAATTTATATACAAAAATAATAAAGCGTGTTACATATTCCTGGAAATTTAAAGAAACATATGTGTGTGTGTGTGTGTGTGTGAAATATGATATCTCAAATTTGAGTGACTGATTTATCTCATATTTAATTTTAAAAATGACCAAGCAGGAAAAAATATGCATAAGAAAAAAAAGAATTGAAATAAAATAAACAAAATGTCTTCACATTCGACATAGCTGAAAATAAAAATCTAGGAGCACATAAATATATAAGGAGAGAAAATAATATTTTTATTTGGAGTATATGAAAAAAAGAATAGTTTGTTACATATTCCTGGAAATTTAAATGGGTTTTTCATATAGACTGGGATTGGGACTCCCACGGACCATAAGAGAAATATGTACAAGAAATAGGACTGTGGACAGAAGAAGTGGGACACGGTAGAGTGTAATACTTGAAAAGTAGAAATGGGAAGATATTAGTCGTTGACTATAGATTTCTATTCAGAAAAGGTGGAATAATTGGATTGGCAAAGAAAGGACTATCAGTATACACTTACATGCATGGTACATATAAGAATTTTTGGTATTTGCCTGTTGATGCCTTTTCCTGTTGGTTTTTGTCGTCGACCCACTTGAATAAATGGATTGATAAACAAAGGATTTATAGCGATGTTCCATATAAGTAATTTTTTTATTTGCTTGCTAATGCATTTTCTTGTTGGATTTCGTCGACGACCCACTTCAAGTTCTCTTCAATATAGCTTCTCAAGGGGGTGATGTTGATGTCATTCCAAATTTTAATGCTACAAAGTTCATTTTCTAATTCGCTTAGATCAATAGAATGATTAGACAGAGCCTGATGAATGTCTCCATTTTGTACCGAATAGCGGACTAGCCAGTTGTCCACGTGTTCTTCATGATATTCAAGAATCCTGTAAAAAAATTCTAAAGACAAGGCCTTAAATTTATCAACTTGTTTATCAAAAGCCTGTTTGGTTAACGCCAACAAGTTGACGATTAAGCTAGGGTCCTGGAAGTCGTTGGTCCTTCCGGCTAAGTCTTTTTTGGTGAGCTTTGTGAATAATGTTTATTTTTTTGATATTGCTTGCTCACATGATTGGACGATGAGATATAGGTTCTTCACCTTTTCTTTCTAGCATGCTTCTAATTGAGTGAGTCGTTTTTTGGATGGGAGATCATGTTGTCTTCTTGTCGTGTCTAGCATGTTGTTGACATGAAAGGAAAGAGGGATGATCGTGTGAAAATACAAAGTTTCTTCATTTTTTAAATTTGTTTGCAGAAGTTGGAGCAAGTTATGTGCCCCGCTTCCCAGGGACTCCATAGTTTATGATGTTTCCTAGGCCCTAGTAATCAATTCTATTCTTTTGTTGATATTTTTCTCCACATATCCTCTACACGATGCGTGGAAGTTGGAGGAGCCTTTTAGATTCTATGTAGGGGTGCAAGGAATTGCAGGCATGGCTATTGCCAAAGGATTGCCAAGAAATGGCATAGGAAACAAAGCTTCCTCTAATTCCTTGATCCAGTCCTTTAGTCTGGCATTCTCGACCTCAATGACTCCAACGAAATCATGAATATCATCTTGGGTTTCCATGTGAAGTTGAGAGATTTTGGATGCCTGCATATTGGCAAGGTCAAGTTCTGAACGATGTTTTCTTTTCTTATTTTTTACATCTCTTTTTTCAATAATTAATTTTTTTGATTCGCTTTCAAAAACAACACTCTGGAATATGAAGGATTCATCTTCGTAAAAAATTTCAATATCAACTATGTCCATTGGGTAACCATGGTGAATCGCGTCTCTGGGATGATCAAGGTTGTAGAATATGCTATCTAGACCAGCGTCAAGATCCATGTTTTCACTCTAAATTTTGGGCTGCTCCGCCTCCCCTACAATTCTTTTTCCCTTCTTCTGCACGGGAAGCTTGTGAGAACAATCAATTTTAGGATGAACTATTAATTTTTGGTCCTTAGGCCCGAAGATGTTCACTGTATCTTTATAGAACTGTTGTGGAGTTGTTGCCAGTAGTTTATGAAAACATTGAACAAATGGAGGGGACAATATAACCCCCCAAAAACGTTGGTTCAATGTGTGAAAATGGAAAATCTCCTCGAGCTCTTCGCTCATTAATGACAATCTCTATGTGTGTTGTATGGTGAGCTGTTAGAAGTAAAGCTTAATTATTGCATACTTAGAAGTGTGAAGGTGGCAGTTACGACGAAGAACATTTAAGGATTGGAGATTTCATGAAGGGACCAAGTCGACAACGTGCGAATGACATTCCATGGTATTTGAAATTAACATTGGGAAGGGATAACAAAAGCCTCCACAAATATTGGTTTAGTGCGCATTAATGGCAGAACTTCTCGAGCCTTGTGCCCATCAATGACAATTTAGATGGTGCATGCATGATGACCTGTTAGCATTAAAGATTTAGAAACAAGACACACACACACACACACACACACACATAAATAAACATTATATTTTATTATGGACACGTGCGAAGGTGACGGAGACGGGGAAGAGAAAGCAAGGAAGGAATGGCCAAGTCTAAAAAGCGGTCGAACGGGCTTCAAAATAAGTTTACATGCGATAGTGAGGACATGCAAGTGTCCAATGGTGAAACTGCACGAGTCAGAATTTTTTACTACAAAACGTGTAAAACGTAAGAGGGCATGATGGTGCAATTCAATGGAGGGTTTGTATATTTACGGAATTGCGGGAAAGTGGCTAAGTATGGAAAGTGTGATTTTGTGTAGGCTTTCAGGGAGCATAGCGAAGGGAAGCATGTACAATCTTTGGATTGCGGGTTCTCGGGATGGCGGGCTCAAAAGTGGGCCTCTATTGCTCCATGTCTTACAAATAGTACCCAGACTTGCGCGATATAGAAATTGAGAAGCAGACTTGTGGGATGAACATTGCACTTCTATTGTTCTGTGTCCTCCAAACAACACTAAGAGTTCTGTGATATACAAACTGACATACAAACTGCAGGGTTGGCGGGCCCAGTATGGCGATTGTTTACAGATCAGAGTTTCGCGATATACAAATTTTGATATTTCACAATTTAATTGGTTAGCTAGACATTGCATGAGTCAGAATTTTTGAAACTGCATGAGTCAGAATATTTTACTGCAAAACGCATAAAATGTAAGAGGGTGTGATGGTGCAGTTCAGCGGAGGGTTTGTATATTTGCGAAATTGCGGGACAGTGGCTAAGTATGGAACGTATGATTTTGTGTAGGCTTTCAGGGAGCATAGTGAAGGGAACCATGTACAATATTTGGATCACGGCTTCTCGGGCCGGTGGGCTCAAAAGTGGGCCTCTATTGCTCCGTGTCTTACAAATAGTACCCAGACTTGCGCCATATACAAATTCAGAAGCTGACTTGTGGGATGAACATTGCACTTCTATTATTCTGTGTCCTCCAAACAACACTCGGAGTTCCGCGATGTACAAACTGACAGACGAACTACAGAGATGGTGGGCCCAGGATGGTAATTGTTTATAGATCGGAGTTCCGCGATATACAAATTGACAAATGGACTGCAGGACTGGCGGGCTCAACATTGCGATTGTCCACATGTATAACATATAACATATATGTTATATATCTAACATTATCTAAAAACATTATTTTCAAGTACTAAAATATGAATATTAAATATTGGTATTGTACAATTTAATTAAAAAAAATTATCAAATGAGTCGCAAGCTTCGAGTCCGGGTCCAATTGTAGATCACCGAAGTTTTGGGTGCATAATGTATTCCGTGCACATGGGGCATGAGAGATGGATGGCACTGAAAAAGGAACCCGCCACCATAAAATTCGCGAACTATGAAAAGGAATAGCGGTCGGTTGGACTCATGATGTAAAGATGTAGATGGACATGAAATCTGCCACTCCACCATCTGAGAACCCCCGACCATAGACATCGATTTCCCAAGTTTTAGATGGAACATGTACACTCGGAACACGGGGAATGAGAATTCGATAAGGAGTAGCCGGGAACCCGCGGCCATAAAATTGGCCAAGGAATTGAAAGCACTTGGTCTGACTCGTGGTGTATATTTCATAATTCATGTGCAACACCAATTGTGTGGTGACCAGATAAGTATGTGTACAAATCAGGGAAAACCAAATATGCACCTTTTTAAAGTATTTACGGATCACCATTTTTTCGATCACGGGTTCTCGAGATGGAGGGCTCAAAATTGGGCCTCTATTGTTTTGTTTCCTACAAATAGAACCTAGAGTTCCGCGATATACAAATTGACAGACAGACTCCAGGACTGATGGGTTCAAGATTGTGATTGTCTACATGTATAACATACAACATATATGCTATATAACTAAGTTTCGGGCAGAATAATGTATACCACACACATGGGTCATGAGGGCTGGATGGCGCCCACAAAGGAATCTGCAGCCATAAAATTCGCTAACTATGAAAATGAATGGCGGTCGGTTGGACTCGTGATGTAGAGATATAGATGGACATGAAATCTTCCACTCTGCCATCTGGGAACCCGCGAGAATAAACATGGATTACGCAAGTTTTGGATGCAAGATGTACACTCGAAATACGGGGAATAAAAGTTCGATAAGACATAGCGGGGGACCTGCGGGAATAAAATTGGATAAGGAAACGAAAGGGCTCGGTTGGACTCCTGGTGCATATTTCATAATTTATGTGCAACACCAACTGTGTCATGACCAGACCAATATGTATACAAAGCAAGGAAAACTAAATATCTACCTTTATAATGTATGGGCATGAGATTTTATAGAGCATGTAGGGATATCACATTCCATACTTGGCCACTTTCTGGATCACGGGTTCTCGGGTTGGCGGGCTAAAAATAGGCCTCTATTGTTATGTTTCCTACAAATAGTACCGAGAGTTTCGCAATATACAAATTGACAGGTGGACTTGTGGGTTGGTTGAGATTTTATAAAGCATGTACACTTTTTGGATCGCGGGTTCTCAGGCTGGCGGGCTAAAAAACAGGCCTGTATTGTTCTGTGCGTTACAAATAGCACCTAGAATTCCGTGATATACAAATTTACAACCAGATTTGCAGGCTGGCTGGCTCAACATTGTACTTCTATTGATTTTGTGATATATAAGTTGAGAGATGGACTCTAGCGCTGACGAGCTCCAAGAAAGGAGAAATACATACTAAATATGTACTTTTATAAACTATGGACATGACATTTTATAGAGCATGTACAGAGTTGTGCGATATACAAATTGAGAAGCGGATTTGCGGTCTAGCTGGCTCAACATTGCATTTCTATTGGTCTGTGTCCTCCAAACAACACTCAGAGTTCCGCTATATACAAATTGATAGACGGACTCCATGACTGGTGAGCTCAAAATCGAATATGTATTACACATTACATGTAATATGTAATACATATTACATGTAATATGTACAATATGAAATGGGAAAGAAGACAGTCGGGGTGGCGATATAAAAGTAAGTGGAAATCTGAACACCTGTATCCTCCAATTCTGGGCCTAGAAATTTTCCAAGGAATGCATAATCCATATTACATGTAATGTGTACAATATGAAATGGGCAAGCAGACGGTCGGGGCGGCAATATAAAAGTAAGTGGAAATCTGAACACATGTATCCTCTAGTTCCGAGCCTAGAAATTTTCTGAGGAATGCGTAATCCATACCAAATATGTACTTTTATAAAGTATGGATATCAGATTTTATAGAGCATGTACGGATCCCTCACTCCATATTTAGACACTTTTTGGATCGCAGGTTCTCAAGATGGCGGGCTGAAAATTGGGCCTCTATTGTTTTGTTTCCTACAAATAGCACCCAGACTTTTGCGATATACAAATTAATCAGTGGACTTCGAGCTAGCTCTCTCAACATTTCACTTCTATTTTTCTATGTGCTCCACGCAGCACTGGGAGTTCTATGATATACAAATTGACAGGCGGACTCTAGGACTAGTGGGTTCAATATTGCGATTGTCTACATGTATAACATATAACACATATGTTATATAGCTAACATTATCTAAAAACATTATTTTCAAGTACTAAATTATTAATAATAAATATTGATATTGTACAATTTAATTAAAGAAAATTAGCAAATGAGTCGCAAGCTTCCAGTCTAGGTCCAATTGTAGATCACCAAAGTCTCAGGCACAAGATTAGATGGACATGAAATCTTCCACTTCGCCATCTGGGAACCCGCGAGCATAGACATGGATTACCAAGTTTTGGATGCAAGATGTACACTTGAAACATGGGGAATGAGAGTTTGATAATGTGTAGTGGGGAACCCGCGGGCATAAAATTGGCTAAGGAAATGAAAGGGCTCGGTCAGACTCATAGTGCATATTTCATAATTCATGTGCAACACCAACTGTGTGGTGACTAGACCAGTATGTGTAGAAACCAGGCAAAACTAAATATGTACCTTTATAAAGTATGGACATGAGATTTTATAGAGCATGTACAGATACTGCATTCCATACTTGGCCACTTTCTGGATCGCGGGTTCTCGGGCTAGCGGGATAAAACAATAGGCCTCTATTGTTCTGTGTCCTACAAATAGCACCCAAAGTTCCGCGATATACAAATTGACAAGCAAACTTGCGGACTTTTTGGATCACGGGTTCTCAGGCTCAAAAACAGGCTTCTATTGTTCTGTGCCTTACAAATAGCATCCACAACTCCGTGATATACAAATTGACAAGCAGACTTGTGGGCTGGCCGGCTCAACATTGTACTTCTAGTGATTTCCATGATACAGAAATTGACACACGGACTCCAGGGCTGGTGGGCTCCCAAAAACGAGCAATACATACCAAATATGCACAGATCCGTTATTCCATACTTAGCCACTTATTTGGATCACGGACTTGTGGGCTCGCGGGCTGTAAATTGGACCTCTAATGTTCTGTGTCCTACAAATAGCACCCATATTTGCACGATATACAAATTGACAAGTGGACTTGCGGGCTGGCTGGCTCAACATTGCACTTATGTTGAATGGAGGACCTGCGGGCTGGTGGGCTCTAGGCACAAAATAAATAAATAAAAGAAACACAGTTGAAAACAAGTTCGACAAATACAGACAGACCAAACGAAATTTTTTTTAGTATGGAACACGGATAGAAAAAAACGCACCTTTGCATGGATTCCTCTACATCTCTGGTTAGGAGTTCTTTGTGGCATCTAGTTTTCTTATTTGTTTCTATGAACAAAAGTACAAAACAAAAGGGGTATGAACATAAGTTAACATGTAAATAAAAACGCAAGTACTATGCACATATACTAAAAAAAAAAATAGAATAAGATGAATAGAGTAACAAATAATTTTTAGAAGGATGTACCTTTTTTTTCTTCTTCATAGTGTATATTTTATAATTGAAGTACAACACCAACTATACGGTGACCAGAGTAGTATGTGTAGAAATCAGGGAAAACCAAGAAGCTGGATAAATTTATTTATTAGCAACAAGCTATACAGATATGCTTTGAAACATAGAAATATGACTTTGTAATATGTTTGATGTATATCTCATAATTCAAGTGCAATACCAATTGTATCGTGATCAGACCAATATGTATCTAAGATAAAAATATTGTATTGAGGAATGGGCACATTCGACCAGAAATGGTCAATAAGTGTGTTTTGCAAATGGCTTGTGTTGTTCAAAAGAAAGCAGAGACTGTATTTTCACATGTAGTTTTCCAATTCTTTTGTTCTGCCATTATTTTGTAGCATGTCAATATTGAAGCGTCCTACAAGTACAATGGGTCCGTTCAGAGGGAAATGGCCCAATGCATTGGAAATAACATCTACTATGTTGGAGAATGTTGCATGGGGAGCAACATACAGATTCAATATTGCAACTTTTGTTTCATGAAAAAAAAAAACTTCAAGCACCACCTCAACATTATTTTCTTCGATATGTATATGGTCCAAAATTGGTACATGTTTTTTCACCAATATCATCACCCCATGTGTAATTTAACTTGATATGCAATTGTGATTTGGGAGTTGTTTGTTTTGCATGCATAATGCCATGTGTGTTTCATGCAAACACAGAATATCAGATTTCATTGTATCATAGTCATTGAGTATATCATCCATGTGTACATTTAAACTACGTCTGTTAAGCGAAAGAATTGATATAGATGAATTTGTTTGTATGAATTTGTAATCATAGTGCAGTTTCCATTTTGCAGTGGTCCTGAGTCGTTCCATTTCAATATCAACTTTTTGTTTCACTTTGAAGTTATCTTTTGTGAGAGGACTTAGTAAATACAAGGAGTCTATGCTTCTGACACAGGATAGTGTTGTGTATACAAGTCCATGTATCTGAATTCCAACAGGCTGAAATGCAACATTATCAAGTGTTAGTCCTTGTGATCTATGGACTGTACGTGCACACGCAAGTTTAATCAGAAACTGTTTTCGAATCTTCAGTCGACCTGTCTCTGCTGATGTCAATATTGGCTTTGACATTCGCAAAATAAGTGTCCAATCTCTTCCAGTGTTTGAATTATATAGATAAGACAACTTGCTTGCTTGTCACTTGCCTATATGCGGTTCATGGAACTTAATCCAAAGGACATCAATTTTTTATGTTTTCATATAGCATTTCAATATTCCATCTGCACCATTGACCAAGCCATCCTATGAATCATAGTTACAGGCATATATTTCAACCAACATTTCTAATTTGAGGACAAGCTGCAAAGGTCAATTGAATTGATGATGATATCATCACCAGGCATGACCGATAGCATGCGGTTGTTATGCATTGCAACATACTTATTTGTGTAGAACATGTAAGGGAACGTTGGGTTTGTTGGTGCAGGCCACAAGCACCTTGAATTGATATATGTTAAGTCATCATATGTTTGGTTGTTTGTGAGCATTCTATTTAGAATTGCAATGAATGTTTCATATGTCTGGCGCATTGTAGTATGCAATTCAAAGCATTTAATATTGTCTCTCTAGAAGTCATGGGTCATTGTTTTCATGTTAACGGTAGGTTGTTCAAATATCAAAGAATCTTGGATGGGTTGTGCCTGGTAAATATCCCCACAGAATATCATGTCAATGTTTCCAAAGTATTTTGTGTGCACATGTTTCATGCTTCTTAGTTGGTTGTCAATGGAATACAAGAACCGACTCCTAATCAAAGATGCTTCATCTATAAAGACAAGTTGGATATCCTCATAAATATTAGACAATGTATCCAACATTTTCTTGCTAAGTGGAAGAAATTGTGACTTGTTAAAAGGCATTAAAAATGTAGAGTGGACTGTTGTTCCACCTGCATTATATGAAGCTTTTTCTGTGTATGCAACTATTAGGCCCTTTGGTTTCATAGGATCAGAGGAATTGTTGTCCTCTTATGGTGTTTCCTCATGTACATCTAATACATATAAGATAAGCATTCAAAAAGCATTCATTTTTGGAGTAGAAATAACTCTAAGTCTTTGGCGAAGATATTCAAAGGCTTCCCATGGAAGTGGTTTTGTAAAGATGTTTGTCACTTGTTCTTTTGTGCCCACATACTCAACTCTGATGTTCTTTTCTACAACCTGTTCCCGTAGAAA
>JZKD02S0724290.1:404739-443352 GCA_000966675.3 Picea glauca
CAAAACAATAATGAGTCATATTTACATCAAACACTATTAGGTCCATTACCCAAACCTTTGTGCTACGGGTCTTTCTTCAAGGGTTGACATCAATGACAACCAACCTTAATCAACACATTCAAACTAATGCTAGCATTAATCCACCTTTGACCAATGCATAAGAAAATATATGATTCAAAATTACCATATACGATCGAATACTTTGGCTATGCCAACATATATAAAATTGGGAAGAACAAAGCCGACAATAAGACCTCTAATCCATTATCCAATCAGATCTTGACAAACATGGTAATTTATATTATATAAAAATTGATGTTTTCACTTCCTTGGTTCCAACAATAGATAATATGGAAATATTTGTGGTCAATGCACAATCTAATACGAGGTCAATGCATTATCGATCACTATAGTCCCTTTATGCCTACAACAGGGACTAATAATATAACAATATGCATTTTGTAACAGAGGAATTAATATTGTACATGTTTAAATATATGCAATTTGATACCTTAAGATATATATCATTAATTATGCCGAAGGAATATTTAGTGTTAGGTTTTGTAGAAAACCTGTCAACTGGTTGACAGGTTTTCAAAAACCACCATTTATGTCCACCTGTCCTATTTCTCCTTATCTCTTGGTGACAGGTTTTCAAAAACCACCATTTATTTCAAACTGTCCTATTTCTCCTTATCTCTTTGTTGTCAATTATTTATCTCTCCTTATCTCTTTGTTGTCAGTGATAAGCTCACACTTAAATATATTTACTTTGGTGTCAGTTACTTATCTCTCCTTATCTCTTTGCTGTCAGTGATAAGCTCACACTTAAATATATTTACTTTGTTGTCAGTCCATCCGCGAATGTAGCAATTGAACTGCAACAATCCATATGATATGACCACTATATGTAAGGCTGACATCAATCAATTATCTCCTTACTTTGATGTGCACCTCATTTCCATCCATCGCCTCGTTGACGTCAATCACTACACTGTGTAATTATTCGGCGTGTTGTTTTCAACAAAATCCCTTTAAGGATTTGACGAGATGCATCAAGGTAAGTTGTTCTTGCTCTAAGCTCTTTTTGGTATTTCTGGATTTTGTTACT
The DNA here is from genome assembly GCA_000966675.3 of Picea glauca. Classification (NCBI taxonomy): domain Eukaryota; kingdom Viridiplantae; phylum Streptophyta; class Pinopsida; order Pinales; family Pinaceae; genus Picea; species Picea glauca. The sequence continues at coordinate 405,851 of JZKD02S0724290.1, forward strand.
TATGTATGATGGATTGCTTCTTTCCTTCCTCATGCGACAATGGGAAGACTCGATCATGTGATCGATTGATTCACCAACTGCACATAACATAAGAAAAAGGAATGGATCTTCACCTAATGTTGGGTTTCCTTCCCTGAAAACACCAACATGTCCAAAGACCTCCCATTTGGTTGGATCATAGCACATTGGCATTCTTCTACTGATTATCAAGTATTATTCTCGCAAGTATCGCCATGGTTCATATCATGTTCTTCATCTTAAATGTATGAACAAAAAGATTCATGAATAGTTTTCCCACTATAATTGTCTATGTCGGTGTTGGAATTTCTCTCCTTTGTTTGAGCATCGCATTTGATGGGGGTGTCATTTTTTTATAAGAATGTAATGCAAACTTCTCGCAGAAGAGGAAATGCAACTAATTATTTGTATTTTTCGCTTAAAATTTCACTGTAATCTTTGAATTCTACCCAGTGCTGCAAATGGATGAACATCCATGAAATATAAAAGTTTCCATCCCCGTGTAAAGCAGTGTGCAACAAAGAAAAAATGGCGAGGTTTTCCAGATTCGCTGACCATTCAACAATATTTTCTTGAAATCACCTAAACCAAAGGTAGACATAAATTTATGTTTATGTTTGCTTTTAATGTCCTGTGAGACCTGCCTGGTCTATACGACCTTTTTATTGAGAATCAAATTCAAAACTGAAAAAGGAGAAATAATTTAGGGTTTTACAGAATTTAATAAGAGTTTTGATTAAACAAAAGTGTTGTCCATACTTCCATTTGAAGGGCAAAATATTCACAAACTTTCCATGGCATAGAAACTGACCATTCAAGAGCATTCAAGCCTTAAAATTTGAAACATAAATGCAAAACGAGAAAACTATTCAAAATAATAAGGATACTCAAGAGATCAGAAAGCAAACAATTTCCCTTGCAAATAGGAACAATGGATTAACAATCTTCACAATCCTATTAAAAGAAACGTGAAAATACAAATTATAGGGCATTCAAGCCCTAAATTCGAATCTATGAACATAACTGACAACCATTCAAAAGAATAAGGAACATTAAAACCATCAATCAAAAATCCACTTGCAAACAGGAAACATTGTATTAACAATCTCCGTAGTCCTCTTACAAGAAAACAACAAAAAGGGAAAATATTTCAATTTTTTTAATGAAAAAAAGAAAAGAAAACATCTACCAAGTGGAATGGATCCATTTTGAAAGCACGACGCACTAAATCAACACCCATTGACATCCTTTGATGTCAAAATAAAATCGTATTACTTTTAAAAATTTACCTATATATTTGCAAAACATTTACAGGCAATCATTCTATAAAATTATTGGCAATCATTCTATAAAATGTTCAAAATTTGCAAGTTAAATAAAGCTTTTGTAGAACTTTAAATTATTCACAACTATTTGCCAAATATTTACAACGAATTTCAAATTGCCACATAATGTTTCGAAAAGTTACAAATTAACAATATTATAGGAAGACTTCACATAACTTTAAACTATTCACAATTATTTGCTAAAAAAAAATCAGAAGAATTCAAATTATGTGCAGTGTTTCCGCAAAAGCTCGGAGTTTAGGTATTTTTTAAAGCGTACACACTCAAGACATAGAATTAAGTAAAACTTGGGCTAGTCCCGCAAGACAACGCGATTGGTAAGACAACACCTCTCTTCATGGTTGGGAGGAGGTCTAGAGGTCAAACCCGGCTGGGTCTCCGGGACGAATATGTAATGGCTGCTCTGAGCTAGTCTGGTTTCTGTGATTGTAAATGATATATATCCCTAATATATATCGAGTTAATTTCTCATGGAATTTCTCATGGAAAAAAAAAAAGTAAAACTTGGGCCTGATCATAGGATTGCGCACTTTTCTTTGAAATAGGCAATAGGGCCGAGCAACGAAAGTGCTAGGAGGTCCCGAAAGACACAGAAAACCACGTGATTCATTCCCACGGTCAGTGCCAACTTCGTTATGACGTGATAACTTCCATAATTCACCTGTACTAAAGCCAGCGCAGTGTGCACATAACCTTTATTTTTGGTTTTGTTATTGGTATTTTTTATTTATAATTACTTTGTACTACTTTGTTAATTTGATAAAATAATATAATGAAAATTTTTCATTTTACTAATAAAAAATTATTTTTTTTGTAATTTTAATCATTAATATTTATTACTATTTTTTCACTTCAATATTCCAATTTCAACAATTTAAATTTAGAATTTTAAAATTCAACAAAAATCCCAGTAACTTAATCAAAAAACAATCCCATAATTAACAATTTTGTTTGCTACAATATTAACTTTTTTCTTCACAAACTAATAATATTTAAAAACTAGGAAAACACAACCTTTAACATAAAAGTCAGTACACTATTAAAAAGTTAAGCCCAAACAAATAGGAAGTTACACATCCATGACATATGAACTCGTAAATTAATTGTAACCCTCTCCATGTTGCCTGTATACAAGTTGATATGTCTTGGGAGCATGAACCAAACATCATCAAAATAGGGAACCAACTTCATATACAATTATTTTAATTGCAATCTCTTTATAAGCTAAATTAACAATATTTATATAAAACCTCCTTCAAAGTTCAAATACAATCATTTTAATTGTAATATCTTTATAATTCCAATTAATTTAACATTAATATGAAACCTTCATAGAATTACTTCGGCATTCTCATTGGCCCGCTTAGTGGTATGCTAGTTATTATGTTGAGGAGTGCATATTGGAAGTATTCCATTAATATAAAACCATTCTTAAGATATTATAAGACAATAAATTAATAACATAAATTTAAATGTTCTTTTTACAAATATAATATTTGGACAAGTCTTTACATAACTTTATAAAAGTGTTTAAATAGTTGTTTTCTTTTCTTGTTTTTAGATAATTCTAAAAAGTCTTTATTATTACGTTGAAGGCGTTCCTTTAAGGGGAGGTTTCTTTGAGCATTTCGTCCTCCTCAAGATTTGTACCCTACCGCCTCTTCTTGAAATTTGTACCCCCACCACCTATTCCTTGCCAATTTTTATAACTTCACTGCCTTCGTGATTTTTATAACTTCACCGCCTCCACCTCTGTCGATTTTTATAAATTCACGACTCTTGACTACACAAGGATGTTGGCAAGAGATGGATGGATTCTCTTGTTTATACAATATTTTTAGAACTTCATCTACTCTAGTGCATTGTCTGCACAAGGATGTTGCAAGAGATGGACGATTGTTCTTGTCTGCATAAGGAGAGATGGACTGCTACTGAAATCTTGGCTAGGAGAGATGGACCACTGCTCAAATCCTGGCTCTTAGACTTTTCGTGCAATTCCTCTGCAACAACAAACCTGCATGATCACAGTTCCTCTGCAATAACAAACCTGCATGATCAGAGAAGGAACCTTGTACCAGTTGTTTTAAAATAACTCTCAAGCAGCATGGAAAAGCTCTAAACTTGGGGAGCTTAGAAAAAATGGAAGACACCATAGAGATGGTCATTCTCTGTCCAAATGGTATCTTTGTCTACTTCACCTTCCCACTCTAAGCGGGATGCTCTATTTCCACTTCCTTTATCGTTTGAGCGATCCCATTCATGACCATCCTGTTTTTGACTTGTATTCACGAGGATATCAAGCTGGTAGGATCCGAAAGTGTCATGTTAGAAGATATCTCTGTAATGGAAATGGAAAGGCTAGAGTGGGGATGCTTGAATAGTACTCTTTTGTCAAAATTATATATTTTATACCTATTTCCTTCTTTAAAAAAATACTTAGCAAGGCCATTCGATTTATCTATGTTTTAGACGAAGGGGAATCACAATCGACAAATCAGGGTATCCACAACTATGACCAAGGGTTTAACTCCCATTGCCAATACTATAACCCTTCCAGCCAGGCGATTTGTTAACAATACACTTGACTCATTTTTTTTCGATCTGCAAGCCCCTTTTGCCCCTTTTATTATTTCCATGGCTTCACCTCATAGTCACAGCGATACAACAATCGCCATTGATCTCGGAAAAACTTACAGTCGCGTGGGTTGAGATATTTAATACCACTTGTTTTATTTATTATTAGTATCATAGACTCGAACCGTGATTCTTCGATAAAATTAATTGGAAAAACAACTAGAATAGGGACTACAACTATTACAACGAGGGCATGGGTTACTATAATCACAATGCAAACAACAATTGCAATACAAACCTCAAGAAGGCATAAAGACAAGTCTTTCTTCAATCTATTAATTAGTTTTAACTTTTTACAAACTTTATCACTGTAGAACTTAAACTGTCGAAGCAAATGTTGAAAACAAATGTGGATACTCTGAAAACCTTAAGATTCTCAAACTCCATAAACAAAAGAAATTGTTTACCAATCCAATTGCACTGTTCTTAGCTAAATTCTCATGTGGTTGACATTAGATCCATAATATTTTTAATTTTTCTATAAGTCGGCCTGGCCTTGTAAATTGTATAAAAAAGATGGCTATAAAGGGTAGAAACACTTTCATCGTTGCTAAATTAGCTAGAAACCAGTTTGCTGAACTATAGTTTCATAACAAGAATTCTGTGTTGGAGAATTGCATTTACAGATTCCTGATCCGGCGAAAGCAACTCTTCCATATGTATGCTATAACAAGGCTGAGAATTATCCGGTATTTCACCATTTTCTTCATTCATGCGGCCAGTAACCCTATGGAGTTTTCTTCGAAGCTCCTTGATAGATTTTGTCCCAACGATGTCTCTACACTCTCAGCCCCTGAACTTCGTTGTCTAATCCCATTCATGAACATCCTGGGCTCCTACTATCTAAGTCCATTGATAGCTGATGTTTCGCATGCACAAGTTTACTTCCTCATATTTCAAATTTACACAATCCTTGCTACCATCATCAACGTGGACCTGAATGTTAGAGTACCGATCAACCTCAATCCATACAATTGTTGGTGCGCTAAGTTGGGAGCCAAAATTAAGTGGTGGGAATGATTTATGGGAAATTAGCTCATGTCATCTCACTTCATTTTAGTTACCTGTAGGAAGCTCAGGACATGAAATAAAAGAAATTAAATAAGAGAACATAGGTTAAATAAGAGAACATAGGAGAGTTGAGTTGCATTACTAAGAATGGACTGTAAATGTATGATAAAATGTTGTTCTTGGGGTGAAATTGTACGGTAGCTTCCTCAGCATAAAGCTTTTTCTTCAGCGTAAATAACCTTTTCAGCTTCTTCTTCAACGTAAGTAACCTTTTCAGTTGTGGGTTTGATCTTTCATATCTTTTACAATTATTTCAACTGACGCAACAACCTAGAGACATTCCATAGATGTCCATGGTCAGGGTAGGCCTTTGCACACATAGTGCCACATATCTACATGCAGCTACACAGAGATCACTCGAGGTAAGCAGCTTGTTTGCTAAACAAACAAGTGGTATTCTCTCCAAGCAAACTTAACACACACGTTTGGTGATGGCTTGCAACGGCCGGTAGAATCCATATTGCAAGACTTAGATAGAGCATATACTCTTTGCAAGTACATATACCAAGTAGCTTTTATGCCAAATCCATTGTTTAAGAATATGTAAGTGTGGTGACATAAAATTTTATGTATATTTATTATAATTGTTCAGTATATTTTGATGTGTATGTAATTTTAATTAATTGAAGTGGAAAAAATAAATGAAATTGATGTAATTTTAATTAATTGAAATGAAAAAATAATAAATATTAATATTAATAAGAAATAGATAAAAAAAATAAATTATAAATTAAATTAATAATATATAATTTTTTTATTTAATCTTAAAATAATGCATTTAGTTTTTATTTTCAAACCGTTAAGTTTATGTTTCTTTAAATAATAAAGAAAACCTATCCCATTTAACTTATATTTTCAAACACATAATTTTATGTTCTTTTTTATGAGGTTGGTATAAATCTTCAAAGTGGATGTAAATGAAAATGCCATATAACATACATGGTTTTATAGAACCTTGCTTAATCTGTTCAGAATTTTTTTACATATTTTTCATAATGATAATAGATTAATGAAATTATTTTTTCATAATTTTACTTTAAATTTTACCAAATTAAATAAATTTATTATGTTAAATAGATTTATTATAAATGTGAATTTTATATTTTAAATAGATTTGTTATAAAAAATTTTTTTTAAAGATTTTATAAGATTCACAATCTAAAATATTTCAGATTTAGATGATTCTTTGTATCTTGTTTCGTAAAAAAACACTTTTCCAATTGCTATTATATTGAAGGACATTGAATGTTGGGTTTTGGGTTTAGATTTAATTATTAGATAGATTTGTCATGAATGTAAATGTAAGTGAAATTTTAATGCTTTTCTCCACTTAATGTTGTTATAGTGGACAATGGTAAAAGTTTAATATTTTAAGTATAAGATAAATTACATTTTATGACAATTAATTATGGCAAACCTCTTTCATATTTAAAGTTTGTCAATTAAAATTACTTGGTGCTTCAAGAGAATACCACTTATTTCTTTTAGTGGGTTTCTAAGTACTTTTTGCCGAAAATCGTAAACTATTTTCGTTTTTCGTGAGATGACAAATCTTATTATATATAATAATATGATTGGTTGTTTAACAGTCTAAGGTTAGTTTGATTAAAAGTTGTTTAGAATTAGATACTATAAGTGACTTTTTTGGGTTGTTTTGTGGGTATGTTTTAAAGTTATGGAGTTACTCATAATATTAATATTAATGATGGTTTTAGTGGAGGAAAACAATTATGGAGTTATTCATAATATAAATGGTGATTTTAGTGGATGAGCAATCAATGAGGGATGCCATCGATGCAATGAATGGCAAGATGCTTGACGGGAGGAGCATCACCGTTAACCCGGCCCAATCCAGAGGGAACGGCGGTGGTTCGCGTGGTTACCGTGGAGGCGGCGGTGGCGGTGGTTACGGTGGTAGCCGTGACCGTGGTTATGGCGGTGGTGGTGGCGGCTATGGCGGCGGCGGTGGTGGTTATGGTGGCGGTGGCGGTTCTCGCTATGGTGGAGGTGGTTCTGAGGGCGGTAGCTGGAGGAGATAAGCATGATGATGGGTTAGGGTGTAGTTTTGTCTCGTGGTCTTATGTTTTGGTTATGTAATAATCCTGTTGGTGGTAGAGCTTTATGCTGGTAACTGTCCTTGGTCTTGGTGTTTGGATGTTCTGTTAACTCATGTCTGGTTTTTGATCTGGATCTCTGTGGCTCTTGCTGAGCTGTATCAAAACGGAAAATCTGGTTCTAATATTTTGTAATGGCAATATCAATATGCAATATAAGGGTTTTAATGTAAAAAAAAAAAATGGTGGTTTTAGTGGATGAAAACAACAAGTGTGAGATTAAAATCAACTAATTTGCTTGCTTTCAACACATAAACTTGTTTTTTTTCCCTTTATAATTTTATGTTCATGATGCACTCACATACCCCATGCCTCGGAGGTTTGCATCAACAACTTTATCTATTTACAATTTCATTCATAGTTGTTCCATTTATGACAGGTTAAAATTATCATTCCCAAAATTATCCAACAAAATTGTATCAAAGATGGAGCATCAACAGTAAAACCTCATTGTTTTCGTTGTGTTCATGGAGTCAGATTGGAGTCAAATGTTGAGTTTGTTAATCTAACAAACCTATATAAACGATGGAGCCGTGAGCGGTAAAACCCCATTGAGTTTGTTAATCTAACAAAGTTGTGTAAAAAATGAAGCTATGAACAGTACAGCCCCATTGGTTCCCTTGTGTTCATTGAGTCAAATTGCACTCCCAATGAGTTTGTTAATCTAACAAAATTGTGTAAAAGATGAAGCAATGATTAAATTTGATTATTAATTATTTTATTTACAAAATGTTTTATAAAGTTATAATTTATATATTACAAATTTCATATCTTAAATAAAAAACCAAAACATCATTTATGAACATCTAAATTTTCCTTGACAGTCCTCAAACCTCATATCTTATAAAAAAAAGTTTAAGAATGTTAAAAACACTTTGCAAAAATCATATGCTCTTTTGATCTATAAATATAATCACTTCACTTATGTATTTCTTTTCCCCTCATGGGTATGCTAGTTTAGGATTATTAGTTGATTAATATTCTTAAATCTATTTCAATGCATAATTATAACGTTTTCATAAGAGTAATAAAATTTATTATAATTTAATTATTTTGTTATTATCTTGATTGACTCATCATTGTTATTAAAAAAACAATTATTAACATGTTTAAGAAAAACAAATTCTTTACTATCAAAAACACTTATTCTCAAAACATTTACCAACTCTTAAAAAAACACTTCTCAAAACCATTTACAGATACAAATGCTTTATTTACAGATACAAATGCTTTAACGTTTATATTATCACTGTTATGTTTATGAGATGGATAGTCTTACTTCGCTTTACTCACTCGTCGTGAGTAAATTTATATATAGCTTCGTCGTGACGTGTATCGAATCATCATTAGAAGAACATCGCGATAGATTGGGCCTTGTTTGTAGCCGACTCAAAATCATTACATTGCGTGCAGTTGAAGTCAGTATTCGTTCGGAACTGAACTCAGGACATAGAAAGCAAAGCAAAGCAAAGACCTGCTCAGATAGCCAAATCAATCAACCAGATCTCGTGGCTGCCATTGTTGGATAATTCTCTTCGATCTCAGGCTTTTGTCATTGTTGGATAATTCTCTTGGATCTCAGGCTTTTTAAGCAGCCAATACAGAGATCTTCGAAATGGGCGCTTCACACAGCAGAGAGGGTGATTTGGACAGCTTGTATTCAGAGGACGAAGACGATTATTCTCAGTCCAGCGAGCACAGATCTAATTCGCCGGCCTCCAACCTGGGCTCACGGCTGCAGGGACTGTCACTGGACGATAATGCCCTAGTAAGTAACGAAACCCAACTGGTGAGATTATACAAACATGTCGGGGGCAACAGCCCCACAGCTAAATGGGAACGCGAGGATAAATTGTTTAGCTATGAGTTTATCAGAGAAGGGGTTAATGCAGAAGATGAAGATGAAGAGGAGGAGGAGGAGGAGGAGGAAGAAGAAGATGATGATTGGAGGGTGGAGACAAATAAGGATGGATTTAGAAGTTGGGAGCTGAAGGTGGGATCCAAGGTGAGGGGCAGGGTAGATGATAGGCTTCAGTTGAAGTTTTTTGATGAACAGTTGAGGGTTGATTTTGTAAGCCAGGGGGTTTGGGCTTTGAAGTTTATGAGCCGTGAAGGGTACAAGGATTTTGTTGCAGAGTTTCAGAATTGTATATTTGAGAATACTTATTTGCTCAAGGCTACCGAGGAAAACAAGGTTAAGGTGTTTGGGAAGGATTTCATGGGGTGGGCTAATCCCCAGACTGCAGATGATTCTGTTTGGGAAGATGCAGAGGAGAGCTTGGGGGTGGAGGACGAGGAGGATAGGGATTTGAAGGAAGAGATCGAGGAGGCTACTAATGGTGGTATACAGAGCCTGGCAATGGGCGCCCTCGATCATAGTTTTTTGGTCAGTGAGACTGGCATTGAGGCAGTCAAGAATTTCCGCCATGGGATCCATGGGAAGGGCATGTCTGTGAAGTTCGGGAAGGGGGAATTGGGGGGTGATGGGTCTTATTACTCTACGCCGAAGAAGGGTCTGCTCATGAGAGCAGAGACCAATATGATGTTGATGAGCCCTTCCAAGCAGGGCAAGCCTCATGCTGCAGGGGTTCACCAGCTGGATATTGAGACTGGACAGCTTGTGACAGAATGGAAGTTTGAGAAGGATGGGACTCCCATCACGATGCGGGATATTACAAATGATAGCAAGGGTGCACAGTTGGATGCCGCAGAGTCGACTTTCATGGGACTTGATGACAATAGGCTTTGCAGGTGGGATATGAGGGATAGGCATGGTATTGTTCAGCAGTCTGATAACACGGTTTTGAATTGGGCCGATGGTCATCAATTTGGGAGAGGTACAAATTTCCAGTGCTTTGCAACTACTGGGGATGGATGCGTGGTGATTGGATCCAGTGATGGGAAGATTCGGCTTTATGGGAAAACATCTATGAGGGTGGCAAAAACAGCGTTTCCAGGTCTTGGATCACCGATCACACATGTGGATGTTACTTATGATGGGAAGTGGATTCTTGGGACTACTGATACTTATCTTATTCTTATCTGTACTGTCTTCACGGACAAAGATGGAAAAACAAAGACAGGATTTTCTGGGCGGATGGGGTACAAGATTCCAGCTCCGAGATTGCTTAAGCTTACTCCAGTGGACGCACATCTGGCTGGAAAGAATAAGTTCCATGGTGGCCAGTTCTCTTGGGTAAGTGTTACTGATATGCTTTTTGGTCTTTTAATTTATAGTGTTTGTCTTTCCCTTCTGTTGTTTATTTGACTTGCATGTCCTATTCTTTTTCCAACTGTAACTACTACTTGTCTCAAAGTATGTATTGAAAATCATTGATTTCCATTTCATGAAAAGGTAAATCAATGGTTGTTTCGATCCATTACACTCTTACAATTGTATAATGTAAAATTGAACAAATTTTTATAAGCCAGGGCAGCTATTAGACATGGGTTTGAACTTTGTACTAGTGTTTGGTTACATTTAAGCATTTTCTTTAATTTAATCAAAACCTGCGAAGTTGTTCTGAAGTGCAATGAAAAAGTATGAAAAAAATAGAAACCAGAGTACGTAAGTTGCTCAGAACTTCATTAATAATTTTGGGGACCTTCTCTCAGAGTTTAAAACTTCTTTATGTACAACTAATCCATTTATCTTAATGAACTGAAATATCCAAATTTGCTGTCATTTCTGTACAGTAAAATTTCTCTCAGTGTTTAAGACTTCTTTATGTACAACTAATCCATTTATCATAATGAACTGAAATACCCAAATTTGCTGTCATTTCTGTACAGTAACATAACATTTCTGGTACATGAATGGTATGGAAATGCAGCCAAGATGCAATTAGCCTTTTCTAAAATAAAATAGTCTCTGCACCTTGAACCAAAGTTTGACATCTTCAACGGCCACAAGATGGTGAATTTCAGCGTTTTGTTGCTTGTTCAAATTAACTGGTTGAATATTCAGTACTTTAGGTACGGGGCCCTTAAAATGGCATCTTTAATTTTCAGACCAAAAATCATCTTTTATTTGAAAATCCTTCTCAGTTTGTTGCCACATGGCTCATGACCATTCTTTCAAGAAAAAATGAATTTCCTGAACTGTTCCATTAATTTGTAATGGGTCTTGATTCTCCAAAAATTAAATTTCTAACATGAACTTACAAATACACAGAAAATTTTGGCCATAAGTAAACTTTGAAATTTCTTCAATAATTTAGGTTTAGTTTGGATGATTGTTATCCTTTCACCTGGGTTAAGCTCATAATGAGTATGTTGTAATGGCTTTGAGCCTATATGTAATGGAAAGTTGCCCTCTGGATTTGAATATGTTACCTTCGATGAGAAAACACATATTTTTAACCATTACACAACAAATAATTTCAAATTCACATGTAGCAAGACCATTGTCCCTCAATATAATCTCTGTTAGCTCTTCAAGTGTATGAAATCTAATATCTATTTCTCTTCATCACTGCAGGTTACTGAGAGTGGAAGGCAGGAGCGCCATCTCGTTGCCACTGTTGGGAAATTTTCTGTCATCTGGAATTTCCGGCAAGTAAAATCCAGCGATCATGTGTGTTACAAGGGCCAGGAGGGACTAAAAAGCTGCTATTGCTACAAGATTGTTCTAAAAGACCAATCCATTGTGGATAGCAAATTTATGCATGACAAATTTGCTATTACAAATTCTCCAGAAGCTCCACTTGTGGTTGCAACACCAAAGAATGTGAGCTCTTTCAGCATAGCATCTTAACAATAACATCCATTTCACACGAATCATGGCGTTGAGTAACTAACTCAACGCCATGAACTATCAACAGTTGTAATGGCTTGTGCATATAACATCCCACACCTTATTGGAGTGGGTTAAAACTAAATTCTTTATAGATTTCTAATCTGTTGTATTAATCAGAGTTTGGGTATTTGGTGCTTTGGAAGCAGCTTGTTGTAATCTGTGTAAAGTGATGAACAGGAGCTATGCTTGTTGTAGGTCTGTGTAAAGTGATGAACAGGAGCTATGCTTGTTGTATGTCTGTGTAAAGTGATGAACAGGAGCTATGCTTGTTGTAGGTCCGTGTAAAGTTATGAATTGATTTTGACAACATATGCCCACTCTGTGACTTATTCTTATTTTGCTTAAGTGTATGACCAGCATTGACATTTAATATAACTATTGACAGTTTGTAATGGAGAAATTCCAGGAAATGGAGAGACTCCGTGACTTATTCTTATTTTGTTCAAGTGTATGACCAGCATTGACATTTTATATAACTATTGACAGTTTGTAATGGAGAAATTCCATGAAATGGAGAGGCTTTTGGATGGTAAGCATCTTTTGTTATGAAAATTCAAAAGAGAGATGCATTTAATAGCGATATGGTAAGGTTGAGTAGCATAGTATTGCTAGCTATAAAAACTTAAGTGCATGGTTTGGTTATGTAATTTCTGAGTGCATATTTGTTTGTGTAGTTTAAAATTTCTTAGAGATATATGTGTTAGGTGAGTGTTTGTTTTGTCGCCCTGTATCTATATATATATAATATTTTATATTTTGGTTTTAGTTTTTTGGGGAATATTATTAGTTCAGTTTTTTCTGAAATTTGGTGAGAAATTGTTGAATCTGTATATTTGAGTGATTAAGTCTGCATAATTCAAGTGCTTCTAGGGGTTTTCAGCATCTCCTAAATCCATTTTGTACATTTAAAAATGCAGTTTAAATAACAAAAAAATGTGATTTTACCCAAATTTATATAACTGAATTCTAACCAAAAATATCAAAACTTTACAATGATAATTTTTAAATATAATATTAATAAATTCACATGAGTGTTATGATTGTTTCTTTAACTTTAATATTAAAATTTTACATGTTGGATTGTTATTTTATGTTATCTATTTTTATTTTTTTTACATGTTCTATTGTTATTTAATGTTATATATAGGGTATTGTTTGTAATGAGATAGATTATCATTATTATTATTATTCTTATTCTTATTATTTTTAATATTGTAATGAAATGGGTGAAATTATTTGTATTAGAAATGAATGGTCCTTCATTCACATTCAAGTTTTAGAATTTCATACACATTCAAGTGCGTTTTAAAGTTTAAGTAGCCTATAATATTGAATTAAAGAATGAATTCTCCACCAATTTTATATATGGTATATTTTTAATTACATAGTAAATATTAAATTGAACATCATTTTAAAGAATATGATTATAAGGATGCATTAAAAATATGAGAAAAGAAAGAATAAAGAAAAAAAACAAATTAAATGAATGAATAGATATATAATTTATAACTTAATTAACAAAATATTTTGCAATATGTGTAATTCTAAAAGCAATTGTTACATGTACATTTTTATAGAATTAGAAGTATAGAAAACACAAATTTGGTTCTTATATGAAGACTAAATATATGGAGGATGCCCAAGGTTCTTACATCCATGAGAAGGAGGTCAGCGGTTTACATGTCAACATGTGAAATGCAAAGACCGAGTCCAATGAACATAAAAGTAGGGTAGAGTCGGTGGCGTTGGTTGAGATTAGGAGAAATATTCATAAAAAAACATAGAGCTATAGAGCAGAGAATGAAATGGTAATAAGAGCTCAAGAGGAACTACTACAAAGTCTCAATATGTTGTAGAGACAAGTCAACAAAGATTCTGGCACAAAACAAGCAGTGAGTGCAAGGCAAGTGGAAACATCCAGATCTCATGATAGGAGGGATGATCATAGAGGATCTAGGCAATCAAGAAGTGTTAGTAGACATCATCATCATTCACCGGGACACTCAACCAGAGCACATGTACGTTCAAGGTCAGAGAGCACCCCAAGTGTGTCCCCTGTCAGAAGACAAAGGGGGAGGTTTGAGTAAGATATTTTGCAAGGGGAGCTCAGGAAGTTCAAGCCACCATCATTTGATAGAAAGCATAGGAAGGGATAAGATGTTGAAGCTTGGTTGTTGGGCATGAGGAAATATTTCCAATTGCATGATTATTCATCAAATGTAGAAGTCAGAATTGCAAATCACCATTTTCAAGGAAAAACATCTATGTGGTAGGATTAGCTCAAGCAAGTTAAGCACATTGATGAGAAGATGATCTCGTGAAGAGAGTTCAAAAAGTATTTTCAAAAGAAATACTCGCCAAAGCAATATTATGACAAGAAAATGAACTCAAGCTTGGAAGCATGACAATGGATGAGTATGAGAGAAGATTCCTTGAACTGCTGAGGTATGTTGGCTTCATAAAAGATGAGAGGATAAAAATCCAAAGATTTTTTAATGGTCAAGTTTCTTTTGTAGTGATAAAATTCATTTTGATGAGCTCGAGACCTTGGAAGAAGCCATAAGAAAATCCAAGTGTCTTTATGAACGGAGCAAAAGAAGACCATATTTTCAAAAGGCTTGGGATGATAATAAGAGAAGCAAGATGGATCAAAGGAGTAAAGGATTCAAGACACCTTTTTCCAGAAACATCGGACCTCAAATCAACAATCCGGAAAATTTTATTTAGTCGACATTTTACCTATACATCAATCTCGATAACTTTGTCTTAAGGGGGTTCTTTCTAATTTTGCTCTGTTTGGGAGATAGTCACTTTTGGCTAAAAATTCAAGTCTGAAGAAAATGTAAAAGTGCAAAGTCATCAATTCTATATTTATATAGAATTTGACTGGAGCATCTTCACCCCATATATAAAAAAATTATGATTCCTCACAGATTTTTTGCTACATGGGGCAAAAGATGGTCTTTTTGTTGGATTGCACCAGTAAGAACAAAACACAATTGAGTGGAAATAACAACTTCAGAAGGTTTTAACTTTTTGCTCAGAACTCAGAACAAGGCATGAGTATCGCTGTCGAAAAGTTGATTAAGAGGGAAACATGTCTAAAAAATTGGAATTTGGGCTAGTGCATTTGTGTTCTTTATAAATTGAGATGAAGAATGACCTATAACCTAATTAACACAATATTTTATAATATACATAATTCTAACAAGAACTGTTACGTGAACATTTTTACAGAATTAAAAGTATCGAAAAAACAGATTTAGTTCCTATATAAAGAAAAAATATATGGAGGATGCCCAAGGTTCTTACATCCATGAATAATTGTTTGTTTAACTTTAATATCAAAATTTTACATGTTCAATTGTTATTTAATATTATCTATTAAAATTTTACATGTTCAATTGTTATTTAATGTTATAGATAGGGTATTGTTTGTGATCACATTCTTGAAGATTATCATTATTATTCTTATTATTTTTAATATTGCAATGAAATGGGTGAAATTATTTGTATTATAAATTAATGGTCTTTCATACACATTCATGTGTATTTATTTTTAATCGATTTCGTAGACATTTAAGTGTGTTTTAAAGTTTACGTAGCCTATAATATTTGATTAAAGAATGGATTTTCCACTAGGTTTATATAAATTGTATATTTTTAACTACATAGTAAACAATAAATTGAACATCATTTTAAGAATATGATTATAAAGATGTATTAATAATATGAAAATAAAAAAGAGTAAAGAGAAAAAACGAAGATAAATGAATGAATAAGTATTAATCAATTTTATAATATGTAACTTGAAATATTTTGTGAAATTAATGATCTAATCAATGCATAATGTAAAATCCATGTTTTAGTGATGTATAATGTGATTATGATGTATGGTCGTGGGTCCAACTGTGTAATATGTAAATATTCTATATTGTAAGAATAAAATAAAATAAAATGTCAACTACAGATGGATATAGATAGAGTATTGAGGGGCTAATTTTCGATAAGAGAAGGGTGTTAAAAATAATAGGTGTGCTTGTTTAACCATAGACAACATAGCAATATTGTCACCCAACCATAGGCCGAAGCCACCCCCAAGCACCTTAACCTTGACAGGGAGAATAATTCTGGAAGAAAACCCTAGGTCCAAAAGCCAATCAAGGTAGCATACCACTCTCCAGAGCTAGCGTACCAAGCAAAAAGTTCAAACCATAACCAAGAGAAAGTCTAAGCCTAAAACCGAAAATACTAGTTGCAGTAGTTGCAGCGGCAGCTACTCTCCAGACTTGCGCACTTACTAAATTTATGCAGTGCACACTAAATTTCTGCAGTTGTGAGTTGTGTGTGTCCAAATGAGCTCTGGCATCTTGTATTTATACTACTCCTCCTTAGTTGTCTGGGCCGACCTCTCTTTCTGGAGGCTAAAAACTCAATATTAATTATTTTCTTTAGTCGAATTGTCTTCTAGGGTTATGTCCAATGCTTTATGGTTTCTTCTTGCTTCCCAGAATATTTTATTCTTGTCAGGGTTACACATGGACTTTTAATACCTCCCACGGCTACCATAATATCAACACTCCCTCCTAGCTAGGGAGGTATTTTAAAGGTAATGGTCTTGAGCACAAACATACCATTCAACGGGTAGCATCATCATAGCCACACGGGCTATCTCATGATCAAATCACGAGCACCATCATCAATATCATTTGAGAGCATCATCTGTATCATCTCTCAAAGTCATACTCCATTTGAGTAATCAGGCATGATGTTGGATAAGTCACTCACTCCACAAAGTGATACAAGAATCATTCTTCTAATCGAACGTATGTCCTAGAAGAATAAATATTCCAAAAGTTGTTGGAAGCCACGCCATGGGCTACAAGGACTATTCTTCTAATCCAGACATACGTCCTAGAAGAATAAATATCCAGGACTATTTTCCGCACGGAGAATGTCTATCCACTAGCACACTGAGTATCCATCTAGTTGATAATCATTTCCAACACTACTGATAGTCTTCATGGCAATCAGAACAATGTCATTCAATAGAACACAGTTGTGTCTATCCATAATAGTACACAACTACTATCCAGTGGTACACAACCACACAAAGTAGCACACAACTACTTAATTAGTGACACATAGTCATAACCAATGGAACACGTCCACCACAATAACACACATATATTGTCCAGAGACATATAGTCTCCACAAAAATCATATCATCTGATATGAACCTGCATAAAAACAATATCATGATATAAACCGAGTCATCTGGGCCATTCTTCCACTCACATCTTTGAGATCTAGAAGAGCATCTGCCCTCAGAAAGTAAAACATTAGCCATGGACTATCTAGACTATTCTTTTCAATCACAAAAGAATAATTGTCCCTAATTTATGAGCCTGGACAATTCACCTAACTGAGCCATTCCATCGGCACTAATCATAGTGTAACCTGGAGATAATGAGTATGCCCTAGGGAATGTTTGTCCCTAACTGTTGAACCTAGACCATTCACCTAATTTGACCATTCCTCCAACATTAATCATAGTGCAACATGGAGAGAATGACTCTACCCTAGGGAATGATTGTTCGGACCATTTTCTAATGGAAATGATTGTCCTGCACCAACCTCCAAAATGGACCATTCTTCGAAATTGCTCACAACTGTGAACTTCGAAAGAATGACTTCCCGATGAGGCAGACCATTCTACTTTACCACTGCTCAGAGTGACTTCCAAGAAGAATGATTGTTCTAGATCATTCCCCCACACGGACCACAAGAGGAATAAATGTCTACGGTACATCAACAATCTATCGTACCATTTTCATTACGAAAATGATTGCCCAATCTATACCATTTTCCAAACTGGAAAATGCATGTCCATCAGAAATCTCAACCCATTTTCCGAATTGGAAAGGAACTGCTCATCTTGGACCATTTTTCAAACTGAAAAAAAATGACTGTCCATAAATCAATAACATAGCAGTGCTCCCACCCAACCTGGAAGTAATTTCTTCATTTTTCAATAAGGAATTTGTCTCCATGAGCCCCAACTTGTTTCTTAAGTACGCAAACTTTTCATCTTGGATAGAGGCTTTACCAAAATATCTTCTATCTTCTCATCCGTGGAGATATATTTGAGAACCACTTCTTTTTTTGTGGACTTCATCACGGAGAATATAATGCTTGATCTCAATGTACTTCGGTCTGTCATGGAACACTAGTTTTCTCTAAAGGCTTCATGTAGCTCCGATCATTACAATATATCATGGTCGAATTAAGCACTTACGTTTCCTGCTAGCTCATGATATCGTGGCAGGACTCAAACTAAAACATGTCCAAGTAGCACTTCTTCTGTCATCATGAGAGTTTGGCCATGGATTAGAAATCCATTATCCCAGACTTTTGAGTAACCATTATGATACACTATTTCTGTCATAGAAGGTTTTCATCACGCTTATGTTGTATATGAGATACTCTGCATCAAGTTGCTTGAATCAATACAAGGTCTTCTTCCATTTGCATACATGGGTCTCTTTCTGGTATACCTCAAAACCTTGAGATTTCTCTACATAAGCTTCTTCCTCAAATGATCTATTGGTAAGAACAGTCTTTTACAACCAACTGGTGTAAACTTCAATCCATGGATACCGCAAGAGATATAATAGCTTAGATAAAGGTATATATGGTTTACAGGAAAAATTTGTTATCATAGTCTTCTCCTCCTTCTAGAAGAACCTCTAGTTCACAATATTTCCATTCCTAACCCCTTTTCACAATTTATTACATATATTGTTCTTCACCATAACTTCCATTTCTTCTTCTTGATTGCTTCTAGTGGGTTCAAACCAAGCTGGTAGTCTTGTGATTCTCGATATAATAACTGGTTGTTTTGGCTTTTCTTTCTCTCTTGGATTCTTCATGTTCTTCCTCATGTTTCACTTTAGCTCTTGGGTCCATGGAGTCTTCTATAGATTCCATGCCCTAAAGATTCCAACTTCTTCCTTTCATCATAGGATCATGGATGTAGATTGACAACCAAGGATACTTTGAGGCTTCTTTTCAAAGAAGACTTCTTCTGAACATGTGTTTCTTATCATGGATGCTACTTTCAATGGGAACATGGACAGATACTTCATAATCCTCAATGGATCATATCATTTAGGATCAACTCCCTCCTAATCCTTGATTCATGCATGAATGCATGCTCTTCTTTTGGAATTCTATAATCAGCTCCCTCCAACTAAGAGAGTCCATGCTTCTGTTTGCATCCTTATTGCCTTCTGCAAAGTGTCACATGTATTTTTCTAATATCCTCTTGATTGTTGACTTCCTTATGTTTTTACTTCTTATAGGTCTCTTCAAGTTTGATTATGATTTCGACTTATCTGGAAGTTGTTACTTATATAATAGCTTCCACGGGAATTGTTACCAAGGATTGTCAACATACTTCATCTTTTCATGTGTATTCCTTGACTTGTAGTCATCGTGGTATCAATCCTTATCTTGTTATTCTTCCATAGGTATTGTTTCACTTGAACATATTATCTTCTAAGAAATAGATATGCATGATATGTACAGAAACTATGTAAACATGGTATGTACAACAACTTTGAAGAATATTTTTACCTTGACTTAGAAGAAGAAATCTTGCTTCATCTTGTTTGACTTTCTTTGAGGGTTCCTTTTCTTCGAAAATTGTTGCTTCGTGTGTTTCCTTCCTTTTTTTTTAACTTTGGACAGTGATTCATATTTTCGACAGTTGAAGCATTGTATTTTTGACATATCATTTTCTTAATTTGGTTTCTTCCTTGAGTCAAACTTCTTCTTATTCTTGAATTTCTTGAACTTTGTTGTGAGGCTTGATCATCATCTTTCCTTGGAATTTCTCTTTTGTGCTAATCCTTGATTATTCTTGTGCACAACAAGTCCAAAGTTCTTCAAATGTTGGATACTCCTTTCTTGTGTTCATGCTTGTGGAAAATCCATCCCATGCCTTGGGAAGGCCATTGAATACTATATTTGCCAGTTCCTTTTCTGAAATGATTTCTTACATAGCTTGTAGTTGATCTCTTAACTGAGATATTCTTACCAAGTATGATGTTATGTTGTCATCGTCATTCATTTTCATGTCACAAATCTCATTCTTCGGACTCATTTCTTGTCCAAATTTTTTGACTGAGAAGAGGTTAGTTAGTACATCATACATCTTCTTAGGCGAGTCAAGATGAGAGATGTAGGGTATCAAGTGGTCTTTTATAGAGTCCACTATGATACTCATGGCATTGATGTCATTGTTCTTGAACTTCTCCATAACTATGACGTTGTGAGGTTCCTTCTCTTTTCCTTCTTCAAACTGTGGTTCCACGATATTCCCTTTCATGATATCCAACACTTTATCTTTGGCAAGGATGAGATAAATCCTTGTCTTCCATGCTTTGAAGTTAGAAGCCCCTTCTAACTTGTTTTCTGACTTCATAGAGTAAGTCATGACTTCTTTGATTTGGTCAGCCTTTGACTTTGACTTTGACCAAAAAATCAAACTTGATGTCTTAGCTTGTTGAGAGTACCAGGAGGTGCACTAGGCTAGGGCGCACTAGGATATCTAGGAATTAGGTCAATCTCTTCACTTAAGGTGCCTTAACAAGAGGGTTAGGGTTTCGTTGATGCAACAAAAACTTTGACTGCAACTACAGCGATAACTGAGAAAATCCTCCCAATCTATCTTCCAGTGGTTAACTATTTGAAGATAGTGTGGGCCCATAACCTGTTAGAAATAATAGGTGTGCTCGTTTAACCATAGAAAATATAACAATATTGTCACCCAACCATAGGCCGAAGCCACCCTTGAGCACCTTAACCTTGAAAGAGAGAATAATTTTGGAAGCAAACCCTAGGTCCAAAAGCCATTCAAGGTAGCGTACCACTCTCTAGAGCTAGCATACCAAGCATAAATTCCAAACCATAACCAATAGAAAGTCCAAGCCTAAAACCAAAAATACTAGTTGCAGTAGTTGCAACTGCAGCTACTCTCCAGACTTGCGCAATTACTAAATTTATGTAGTTGTGAGTTGTGTGTGTCCAAATGAGCTCTTGCATCCTATATTTATATTGCTCTTCCTTAACTATCTGAGCCAACTTCTCTTTCTAGAGGCTAAAAACTCAATATTAATTATTTTCTTCAGCTGACTTGTCTTCTAGGGTTATGTCCAATATTTTAGGGTTTCTTCTTGCTTCCCGAAATATTCTATTCTTGTCAAGGTTACACGTGGAGGTTTAATACCTCCCGTAGCTACCATAATATCAACAAAGGGATCCTGAGGGGAATTATTCATATGTATTAATCCCAACCCACTTCCTAAAATCATTAGTGTATGAACCTTCTAATTTCCTCTTTTGTGTATCTAAGCTCCAATCATCAAACACGTGTAATAGGCTTGGTGTGAAAAGTCACTTCACATAGTTATTGAGAGCATAGGGATGAGTACAATCAACATTGGGGAATGTGAGAGTCAACTTGCATAGATAAAAAAAAATTGAATCGGTATGGTAGACAGTTTTTACATGTAGATTTTTGGGACAACAAAAGAGTTCAAAGAGTTGGAGCTTGAAGGCATCCATAGTGGACATGTGTGGTAGCTTGTTGGAGCTATAGATTCATGAAGAATCAGGTTGTCAGGCATGTAGAGTGAGGTTTTGTGTGAGAAATTATCCCAACAACAAGTGAGCTTGCTACTGTGAGTTTTATTAGTTGTTGTGAGTTTTTTTGTTGCAGTTGACATCCCTGGAGTCCCCAACAATAAATATTTCTAGCCAACCTATGTTGGAGCCCTGGAGGAGAGTGGGAAATACTAAGGCACTGTGTGCAGTGAAGATGGATCTCATTCCTTGGGTTGCCCAGGTTGAGTTGGAGGATTGTGATAACTATAGGAAAAACTAGCCTGATGTGGGTTATATTGGGTTGTGAGTGGACATTAGAGACACCCTTTTCTTGTGGATTCATAGCCCCAACTCGGGGTTGATTTTTTGCTGATATTTGGAGAAAAAAATCGATGATTGGGTGGAACATACGTCCTCTACAACTGGTTGCACATTTGGTTTAAAATAAAAGTGTTTATCTATGTTACCTTATTTTTATTATGGGTTTAACCTATTGTGCATAAGCTTTATGTTCTTGAGTATTATGTTGTTTTTGTGTGTAATTTATGTATAGGTGTGTATATGTTCTTTTGGTTTCATTCATAATGATACTATATGCATGTTAAACCCTCAATGCATTGCATTTAATTGTGGAAATCATTTAATGTGTGCTTACTTTGAGTTTGAGCAATTATAAGATGTTGTATGTATGTTTAATAGATTGCAATCACATTTTAAATAATTCTACTACATGCATGGACATTTTTAGCATGCTACACATACTAAAACTAATGGATATCATAAAAAAAATTGTTGGCTTTAGTAATACATTCACTTATGTTGATTATATCTTAATTGAAATACTATTTTCTCATCCAATTAATATCTCGCAAATATTTGAATGATTATTCCATGGGTGTATTTGCTATGAATGTTGATGAATTATGTTATTGAATGTGATAACAATATATGTTATCACCATATGCTTGTGTTGCTTGGTTGTTGAGGACTAGTTGCAAGTATATCGCTTTGGGTCAAGTGCTCAACGGTGGACTTCATCGAATGTCTGGACGAGGTAGGCCTCTTATCTTGTCTTGTTAGCATATTTGTTTATATAACATACTTGAGATTAGAGTTGATTTCTGCAGTCATTTCCATCTGTTGTGGTTTACCCCTTGCCATAGAGAAATTTTCCTCGTAACAGTATGGCTGAGCCTCCTTAGTTGGTTCACTAAGATATTGGGTCAAGTATTATTGTTCAACCTCGCATGTATTTCAAAGAGCTATCGCACAGGGGAAAACCTTGTCTATAGGAACCTTGAAAAACCTAACCCTTGGGAGATAAATAGGATATAAAAGGAATAGAATAGCTATAATGTCTCACAACCCTACCTCATGCATTCCGGTTGTGGAATTCCTATACAATTTTTCCTATTAACAATTTGGGCAAGTTGTCACTACAGTATTCTTCAGGCCGGAGTATAAATCTATACAAGTAAAAAAAAGTATAGTGGTCTTGTCGGCATCCTTATTCGGGACTTATTCCCTGCCCTGATTGTATTGGTACCTATCATTTTAAGCCTTTTTTTTTCAGTGGACCTGGACCCATTCCTGACACCCTTATTTAGGACTTGTCTTGTTGGATTTCTCTCTTCAACCTAATCGTTGTGGTACCTATCAATTCTAAGCCATTTTTTCGTGGACCCACCCACCCTTCCCAAAACCCTTATTTGACACATATCCCATTGTACTCCTCTTTTTTCCCTGATCATAGTGATATATATCATTTATCCATATTTTTTTCATGGACCTAATTTCCCTCCCTAGAACCCCTCATTCCCAACTAACCAACACATGTAACTAAGAACTCCTTCACCTACAAGATGAATAAAAACAACACACAAAGAATATCCAAAGAATGACTTATGAACTTGCTTTTGCCAATTCCAACTTGGAAACCTTCAAGGTTGAAGTTAATGGAGAATTGGCCTCCATCAACTCTGCTCTCAACTAATTGTTAAAATATTCCTAGGGATCTCCCTCCTTTGAAAAACCTTCACACTATGAAGGTGAGGACTCTTCCCATAATATGGCATTTAATTCTAGCTCCCTTCATTGTGCCCCCATCTTCCTAGAGTTGATGTGAACAAATTTGATGGCTCGAATCCTACATGTTGGGGCACTCAATTGGAACATTATTTCTATTTACATGGAATTACTGATGAGTTGGCCAAACTTTGTTATGGTGTCCTCTATATGGATCCTGAATGTTGAAAATGGTGGAAATGGCATAGAAAGGCACGCCAAGGGTATATTTCTTGGAAGTAGTTTGTTGTTGAGATTTATGAACACTTTGACACTAAAACCCACAATTTACGTCATTTGACCAAGTTGAAACAATATGGCACAATGGATGGATTTATATCTACTTTTGATCACTTGGACTTCAAAATGAATGGTATGTAAGATGATTTCTTCAAAGAATGTTTTATCAGTGGCCTCAAGGATGAAATTTGTAACAAGGTCCTAATGGATCACCGTGAAACTTGGTTGGAAGCTACTAAATGAGCCAAGGAAGCCTGACAAATTGTATCCACCCAAAACCAAAAATGTTCCTTTATTCCTCACCCTCAACCCACCAATCCTACCCCTCCTTCCACTCCGCTCAAGATCTTGAAATTAACTCGGACAGAAAATGCTAAATGCCAACTCAAGGGTATTTTTTATAAATGTGATGACAAATATTTTTCAGAGCACAAGTGTAAGGAATGGAATTTTTTTATGTCCATTTTAGAGGATGTTGCTGAAAAGGAGGTCGAAATTTACCCAGTGAAAGACCTACCCCCAACATATGATCCTACTCTACCCTCTGATCCACCCAAAGTTGAACTGTTGATTTCATTGCATGCCCTCATTGGCCTCTCTACTCCCCAAACCCTCAATATCATTGGATACATTAAGAAAAGGAAGGTCATAATCCTCACTGACAGTGCCAGTACCCAGAATTTCATTCGTCGCATTGCCTAGGAAATCAATCATTATATCTATGCAGTCAACAATTTTCAAATCATGATTGCCAATGGCGGTTCTATGAAATGTGGCAGGCGTTATGAAAAATTGCCCTTACAAATTAGTGAGTACCACCTGAAATATTATATGTTTTATATAGACATGGTTGGTTGTGACATTGTTCTTGGTGTTGAATGGTTACACACTATCGACCCAATCCTCATAGACTTTAAATACCTAAACATGCAATTCTAATAGGAAGGAAAACAATGTAAATTCCAAGGAATCATGACAGGTTCACTTGAGATCATTAGTTCCCACTGAATGGAAAATCTACTAAAAAAAGGTCACTCTTGCATTATTTCCCAAGTCCATTCCATTCATGCCATTGAGACAGCCTATGTGCACCCTCACCTCCAATCTGTACTCTTCTGACACCAAGCTATCTTTAACACTCCCCATGGGCGTCTCTCTTCCCATGGTGCCCATGATCATTCCATTCCTCAAGTACCCGAAAATTTTCCTCTCAATGTTCACCCTTATCGTCATCTCGTTTCCCAGAAAAATGAAATTGAGAAAAAATTTCAAGAATTGCTAGAAGCAGGTGTTATCCATCCTAGTACCAAACCCTATTATTCTCTAGTATTCATGGTACTCAATAAAGAAGGAACTTGGTGTATGTGTCCCGATTTTCATGCTCTCAACAAATAATCAAAGATAAATTTCACATTCCTATCATTGATGAACTTTTGGATGAATTGAATGGTGCCCAATACTTTACAAAACTTGTTACAAAACTTGATCTCCATTTTTTCTACCACCAAATACACATGAAAGAGGAGGACATCCCCAAGACTGCCTTTAGAACTCATGAGGTTCACTATGAGTTCTTGGTCGTGCCCTTTTTCTTGTGCAATGCCCTCTCCACTTTTCAAAGTCTCGTGAATCATGTCTTATGCCCTTTCCTCCCTCATTTTGTCTTAGTTTTATTTGATGATATCCTCATCTATAGTAAAACTTGTCAAGCCTATCTAGCTCATGTGGATCAAGTTCTCCATCTATTTTCTCAGGGCAAACTTTTTCTCCAACAATATAAATGTGTTTTTGGCACCTCTGAAGATGAGTATCTGGGTCATATTATTAGAAAGGATGGTGTAAGGGTGGATCCTAAAAAAATTGAAGCTATGAAGGATTGGCCTCACCCTAAAAATCTTAAAATATTGCATGGGTTCTTGGGTTTAACGAGATATTATCGTAAGTTTGTGTGAAATTATGGAAAAATTGTCCCCCCTCTCACTGCGCTCC
Organism: Picea glauca; assembly: GCA_000966675.3. Classification (NCBI taxonomy): domain Eukaryota; kingdom Viridiplantae; phylum Streptophyta; class Pinopsida; order Pinales; family Pinaceae; genus Picea; species Picea glauca. Next base: position 431,794 of record JZKD02S0724290.1, read on the forward strand.
TTAAAAAGAATTCTTTCAATTGGACTCTAGCAGCTGACCAGTCCTTCCACACCTTGAAATGGGTTATGTGCACTACTCCTATCTTGGCACTACCCGAATTCACCAAGACTTTTTTCCTAGAATGTGATGTGTTAGAAAAATGCATTGGGGTTGTCCTCATGCAAGATGGTCGACCTTTGGAATTCACTAGAAAATAACTCTCAGAGCGACATTTGGGCCAATCAACCTATGAAAAGGAAATGCTTGTTATTCTACATGTAATGGATCTCTGGCGTCCTTATCTCTTGGGGAAATTTTTTTGGGCATTGGGTTCAGTGCTTCCTACAAGTTTCGTGACACAGGTTAACCCCCTCTCATGAATCCTAACTCCAACGATTGTGGCAGAGACTAACGCCTGCAGGTTTTTATCTAACGGTAATCATAGTCCAACAAATGGTATTAGAGTGATAGGTCTCAATTTTGAAACTCACCCGGCACACGATGGGGGGGAGATTGTTGGACATTGGGTTCAGCGCTTCCCACAAGTTTCGCAACATGGTTTAACCCCATCTCGTGGATCCTAAATCTGGATATTTTGGTGGAGACTAACGCGTACGAGTTTTGGTCTAACAACAATCATAGTCCAACAAACACTTCCAAATCAAAATTGATCATCGCAGCCTCAAGTATTTTCTGGAGAAAATAATTTACTCCCCGGAGCAACAAAAATGGGTGACTAAGCTCTTTGGTTATCATTATGAGATAATTTACAAGAAGGGAAAAAAAATTGTGATTGTTGATGCTCTTTCAAGGAAATATGAATAATATGGGTGCCTCTTTTCCCTCTCATTCATTGTAGCAAACTGGCTTCAAGTTGTTCGCCAAGAATGGTTGCAAGACCCCAAAATTTCTAGCATGATCCTCAAGATTATTCAAGGTACTCTTGGCACAATGAAGAGCTTCGTTATAAAGGTGTTTGTATTTAAGCAAACAATTGAACCTTGAATCCACAGTGCTCTCTGAGTTTCATGCTTCACCCATAGTCAGGCATTCCGGGTTCACCAAAACCTATGAACAGGTCAAGCGTTATTTCTTCAAAGACAGTATGAAACAACACATCCACACCTTTTGGTTGAATGTGATACTTGTCCATGCAACAAGGGAGAAACCATCAAATCTCCAGGCACACTCCAACTGCTCATGATTCCCCCTTCTATTTGGAGGCATATTTCTATGGATTTCATTATTAGATTACCTAAATTGGGAAATAAGTCAATCATCATGGTGGTGGTAGATTGTATTTCCAAATATGCTCATTTTTGTTCTCTTCAACACATGTTCACCACATCCACAGTGTCTCATTTTTTTATGGAAAATATATTCAAACTCCATGGCATGCCTCATTCTATTGTCTATGGCCGAGATCCAACTTTCACCAACAAATTTTGGCAAGAATTGTTCAAGCTCCAGGGAACCCTAAACTGATGGACAAACTAAAGTTGTCAACATGTGTTTGGAAACATACTTGAGGTATTTTGCATACGACATACAAAATCAGTGGGCTCAATGGTTACCCCTAGTTGAATGGTGGTACAACACATCTTACCATACTACCATTGGTATGACCCCTTTTGAATTAGTCTACAAGAAAAGGACATTGTTCATTCTCTCATACATTCCAGGTGTCTCCAAGGTTCAAGGAGTTGAAAAAAATATTACAGTATGTGTGGCCATCCTCCATACCCTCAAAGAAAAAAAATTCATGGATCATAATCACATGAAGTAACAAGTAAAGCAGGGTCATTCAGAACATCAATATGTTGAAGGGGACCAATTTTTTCTTTGTCTACAACCTTATAACCAAACTTCACTCAAAATTGAACATTGTCAAAAACTTATTCCCAAATCTTATGGTCCTTATACTATTCTCAAGCGCATTGGGACCGTGACCTACCAGTTAGCTATTCCCAGTCATTCTAAGATCCATCCTATTGTTCATGTCTTGTGCTTAAATAAAGTGATTGGAACTAAGTTCCAGACTCAAACTGATTTCCCTGAGATGGATGAATAAGGTTCCATTTGGTTTCATCCACAAGTAGTCTTGGACCAGCGAGAGCGTCACCTCCATCGGTTCACCATCAAGGAAGTATTAGTTGAGTGGAAAGATACGACTGCAGAAGATGCCACCTAGAAGTCAGCTACCATTCTGCAACAATTTCCTTATCTCCAACCTTGAGGACAAGAGTATTCTTCAAGGGGGAGGGCATTTCAAGGAACGAACCTCCATAGCCCCTCACATAGGTAGAATAATATATTTTCTAAGTAATAAAGGCCGATATTAGTTTATAAGGCCTATTGAATAATGTGAACAAATCTAATGTAAGAAGACTTAATAGAAGCTTCGACTTCTAGAAATATCTTCCTCTATAATGTTATTTAGAATTTAGAATTATTATTAATAGGAGTAGAAGGCATGAGAAAGTCTTGTCTTGATCATTATTGTAATAGAGATCTACTATGCTAGAGGTTGACCCCTCAAAGAGGCAAGTGGACATTTCTTCCATTCAATAAAGGCATTATTGTTGGTATTATTATTCTCATTATTTTGTTTTTTCGCTGGTATTTGTTGCTATAATTATGTTTCTTCTCATTGTAATATATTTGGTACCTTACAAATGAAATGTTTTATGCTATGCATGTTCTAACAATAATTATTGCATGCATATTCTTGCAGAATTAGAGGTACAAGAAAATAGATTCGGTTCTTATATGAGGATTGGAGTTATGGAAGATGCCCATGGATCTTACAACAATAAGGAGGAGATCATAGGTCTGCATGTCAGCATGGGTAATGTTGAGACAGAGTCTAATGGAACAAGAGACAAGAATGAACTTGTAACCATGAGAAGCATGTATAGATAATTGTAGAGCTATAGGGTTGATAATGAAAGGATTATGAAGGCTCGGGAAGAGATACTTCAAATTCTAAACATTTTGCATAAGCAAGTTAACAAGGGATCTGGCGCCAAGTAAGCAGCTAGTGCTAAACAAGTGACAACATCTAGATCACAAAGAAAAAGGGATGATTATGGGAATGACAGGAAGTCAAGAAGTATGAGCAGGCACCATCCTTCTCCAAGGAAATCCACCAGAAGAACTCATGCAAGTTCAGGGCTAGGGAGAAACCCAAGTGTGTCTCCTATATGAAGGCAGATAAGAAGGCTTGAAGAATATTTCTTGCAAGGAGAACTCAGGAAAATCAAGCCACCAACTTTCAATGGTGAGGATAGGAAAGGATAAGAGGTTGAGGCTTGGTTGTTGGAAATGAAGAAATATTTCCAGCTACATGATTATCCCTCCCTAGTAGAAGCTAGAATTTCCACCTGTAAATGTGTTGAACCTACATAGAATAGATCTAGCTAAACAATGATACACACATTTGTAGAGAGAATAGAATAAAGAAGAAGAAGGAGAGAAAGAATGAAAGAATTCTCATTAACCATTTTGAATAATGAATAATTTACACAAGATATACTCTGTATAACCAAATGAGTGCACACTGGAGGAGAAATAATGCGCCATAGTGGTGGCCTATAGTGATTTGGACACACACCAGCAGTTATAGGAGTGAATTTCCACCTAGTCTAGTCTCTCAGGCAGTTACGGGAGTGAACTGTCACCTAGTTGAGTTAACTAGTCAACTAGTCTTCAGTTAACTGACTGAACAGAGAGTAGTGAGGAGTTAACTTAGGGAATCAATGGTAATGCGCTAGTATAGTGATGATACCAAGGCAAGTTTGAATTAGAATTGTGATGATCCCAATATTGCATGGTGATAAAACCAATGCAGCATCTAAACTCAACTCAACTAGTCAAACCGAAGTGTCAACTGAAAGAAAATATTCTCCAGGTGGAATATTCTCCCCTAAAATATAGGAGACTATGTAATGACTAATTATGACTAATAAATAAGGAAAAACCTTAGGAAAAATAAATCCTAGGTGTGTGTGAAGTAACTCCAACACCCCCCCTGAACATCATTATGAGGAAAATAAAGAATGGGTCTTGGCAACGAGGCCATGTTAGGTACCCAAATACAAAATATACACTAAAATAAAGTGAGGAAAGAGGGAAAACCTCATGGGAAAATCCCCCCTCAAGGTATGTTCTGGAGTGTGTGAGATACAACAAGCTCCCCACTAGTTGTCTATACAGTGTTTTGTCAACCAATGGAGTCTCCCTGCCATCCTCAAGTTTGACTCCTGATAGGAAAGGAGTTGGAGCAGACTTGCAGTCTGTCATGTGAAATATTTCAAGGAGATCTTGTGCATACTTGGCCTGAGACAGTTTGATGCCAGATGCATCCTAGCTGATCGCGAGTCCAACAAAGAAGTGTAGCGGACCCATGTTCGTCATCAAAAACCTGTCATGTAGAATCTTCTTGACTGCAGCAATCGATGAAGTCGAGCAACTGGTGATCAACAAATCAACAATTTACAGAACTAAGAGTAGAACTGAATCAGTCATCTTGAGCATGTAGACATTCAGGTCTGATTTACAATGTACAAAGTTTTGTGACAACAGGTAGGAGTCCATCTTGGCATACCATGCCCTCGGAGCCTGCTTGAGGCCATAAAGGGACTTCTTCAGTCAACAGACCAAATATGAGTCCTAAATAAATCCTTGGGGCTGCTCCATGTAGATCTCCTCAGAGAGATCACCATGAAGAAATGCATTCTTCACGTCCATCTGATGGACTTCCCATCCTTTGGATGATGCAATTTCAAGTGCCAATTGTATGGAATCTATCTTCACTACTAGAGTGAAGGTCTCATCATAGTCAATACCATGAACCTATTGAAAGCCTTTTGCGACAAGCTTGGCTTTGTATATGCTAATCTATCCATCCGTTGTGCTCTTGGTCCTGTAGACCCATCTGTATCTAAAAAAAATCCTCCCAGAAAGAAGGAGTACCAAATCCCAAGTCTGGTTCTCAAGGAGGAAGTTGTACTCCTCCTGCATGGTGGATTCCCAAAAGGGATTTCCAGCAGCCTTGCCATAAGACTATGGATCTAAATATTAAACCAATAAAATATTTCTGGAGGGAAATGGTTCAGTGGCAGTGATTTCAATAGGAGGCTCTTCAAAATCAGATCCACTCCTCCTAGTATCATCTGGATCACCAACAAGATCCCCTGCAGCCTAAAGAGTATTATGTGCCCACTTGGGCCTCTGCTCAGGCTCTCCAACAACATATGGATTCTCTAACTCTACATTTGATTGTACTGACTCTGAATCTGAATCATCTGAGTCCTCTGAATCAGAACTCTCGTCTAAAGAAGATTTGACATGTGCATGATCATCCTCTCAGACGAGTGGAAGAATGAAGGTGTGTGCATGCAGATGTTGAGGTGCATGCGAGACACTTTCCTCGAATTGGGCACTTTGTTCAATGATGAACCGGTCCGAGGAAAGATCAATAAGCCTATATCCCTTCGCACTGTTAGGATATCCAACAAAAATGCACTCAGTGCTCTGTGGATCAAGTCCCTTCCTCTTTTCAAAGGGAATCTGGGCCCATGCACATGAACCGAAAATGCAGAAGTGGGTCACTTCCGGTTTGAGGTCACTCCAAGCCTCATAAGGGGTCTTATCCTTAACAGATCTATGGGGAGATCTGTTTTGGATGTATGTTTCACAATTAAGTGCTTCGACCCATATTCTCTGTAATAGTGACTTTGCATGTAGCATGCAAGATGCCATCTCCTTTAGAGATCTATTTTTCCGCTCAGAAACTATGTTTTGTTGCGGAGTATAGGGAACTGTGTGTTGCAATTGAATCCTTAACTCATGGAAAATATTATGGATCTCATGATTTACATACTCTCCCCCATTATCAGTTTGAAGTAATTTGATCTTCTTTCTAGACTATGTCTCAACCAAGGATTTGAAATCTTTGAGGTGTTGAAAGACCTCGGATTTTTTCCTAAGAAAGTATATCCATGTAAAACGTGAGAAATCATCAACAAAAATGAGAACAAACCTCGCTTTTCTAATGGATGGATGTGGAAAAAGGCCCATAAGGTCACTATGGATCAGATCTAAAGGTGCAGAAGCTTGTTGAGACTTTCCTTTGTCGAATTTATCTTGAGGGTGTTTTCCGAGAACACATCCCTCACAGACTCCCTTGGAGAAATGGATGTCTGGTAGACCATCAAACAATATGTGCTTGCTAATTTGTTGCATGTATATGAAATTCAAATGTCCAAACCTTTCATGCCATATCCTACTACTTGCATCAGCATGAGTAAGAAGTAAAGATGAATTAGGTTCAATGAATTCAGAAAAAGTATACAATCTAGACTAATGATTTACCTCACCGGTAGCAACCTTGGAGTTGGTTTGCATGTCGTATATGTCCATGAGATTTGGTGTGAATATGAATTTATTTTTGGCGATGGAATTTTTCATCTGATACATAGAAAGGAGGTTGACAAAAATTTTGGGAACGTGCAACACATTCTCGAAGCTTCCATTGGTGAGTTCAATCCTTCCTTTGCTGGTGACCTCAACAGAAGAGTTGTCCCTCATTAGAATAGGAGGACCTTTGCATGCATCCAATGAAGAATAGACTGCTTCTAAGGCAGCCATGTGATGTGATGTTCTTAAATCTGTGATCCAAGCATCGAGAGAGGTGTTGATTGCAATCAAGGCATGGCTAGAATTTCCTTTCTTGGAATTCGAATCTTTTGGATTCTTCTTCTTTGCACCCTCGAGGATGTGATCTCCAAGGTTGTTTTGCTGAATTATTTGAGATATCAGATCTATTTTTTTTTGCATGCATGAGGATTCTGAGTGGAATCCTTTGTGACAGTATGTGCATTTCTCCCCTTTTCTTCCCTTTTCCCCTTTGGATTTGGAGGCATCGATGAAGGGTTTTGTGTACCCTTCCTTCTTCGGATGTGCATGAGAATTTCGTCTATATTTATCTTCAAATTTTTCATATTTTTGGTTGCCATCATGTGCAGTGAGTGCATGCACCCTTGGGCCTTTGATTGTGCCCATGTTGATGAGCTTGGTTTTCTCTTGTGTCAGGGATTCGATAAAGTTCTCAAGAGAAGGCATCTTCCAGTTGTCTATGTTATCGCTCAGTTTGTAGGATAGGTTTAGTAGCTTGAAGGCAAGAGTCAAACTGGCGTAACAGGAGCTTCCCCACCCACTATCACCTCGATGGGGATCTCTTTCTATTCAGGGTGGCTAATCCCAAGGGAGACGTCCCTAGTAATCTGGGGTATTGAAAGGGAAAAAGATCAAGAGGTTAAGGCTCGAAAGGTCAAAGTAGGTTTTCCCCTTCACAGATTACTGCCAAGAAAGATAGTCAGATGAAAGTATTCCACTGATCAGGCACCTGTTTGCGAGACAAGGCAACAATAAAGATAAAATATGCCACAGTGGTTAGCACTTCAATTGTTAATGACTATCTTTAATATACACGAGCAATAATAAATGTAATTATTGACAAAGTCAATGATTGCAATAAAGGCAATGGCTTATAATATTACTTCTTCAATAAATACAAAATGATACTGGCATTCAAAGTAAAAAATCAATCCTTGTATTATCACAATGCATTAAATGTGATCATATATATATATATTGTTGATAGTCATTAATTCATGAAATACTAACCCCTGTTGCACATTTTAGCTTTTATTGTTTTTTTGTCCCGCAAACAGGTGCTTATCTTGTGGTTTATCTTCTCTTTGACTATCTTCTTGGCGGTAATCTGTGAAAGGAAAACCTACTTTAACCTCTTGAGCCTTAACTCCTTGACCCTTTTCCTTTCAACACCCCAGATTACCTAGGGACGTCTCCCTTGGGATTAGCCACCCTAAATAGAAAGAGCCCCCCATCGAGGTGACAGTGGGTGGGGAAGCTCCTGTTATGCTAGTTTGTTCCTTACCTTTCAAGCTACCTGACCTTGACTACAAACTGAGCGATAACATTTTGGCACCGTTGCCGGGGAACACTGAGTCAATCTTCCTCAATGACAAACTTTTGGTAAGCCTTGCCTCAAAGACCTTTTTCTTCAAGCTTACCTGGCGACTCCACTACCTTTTTCCCCTTATTCTTTGGTAGTTTCAGGGAAACTATGTCGACTCCACAAACCAAAAGGAGGTTCAATAACCCTCCTCTAGATTTCAGAAGGAAGCCTCCTACTAATTCACCTGTTGTCAAGTCACCTTTTGGAAAAGGACTTCCTTTAAATATGACGACTCGTAGTGGAAAATTGTATTCAAATCCCGCTATTGTGACAACTGCCACTATAACAAACCATGTGCCTTCAGTTAATACAAATCCTCATAAATGGTCTCACCCAGAAAGTTATAATTTCTTTGATTTCAGCAACGTCCAAGGTAGAGTACATGATTTACCTGCAGATGCAAACTCTTGGCTACCTTTCTTTTCAGGAGAAGAAACTTCAGGAAATTCACATTGGACCCAGTTTTGTGACAGTTTTGACTTTCACCTGGATGTTCAAGATCACCCTGACGTCTTTATGAAACTATTCGCAAGCTCTCTTATAGGAAAAGCTAAGGGCTGGATTGATCAAGTTCCTAAAAGAAGCATATATAACGTTGAAGAGTTGCAAAAGGCCTTTAGAGTAAGATGGTGTGACAAGGAACACTCACGAGACCTTTATTCCCAGTACTACAGCATTTGCAAAGGACCTTGTGAAAATACAAGAGATTTCACTGACAGGTTCAACCTTGTCCTCAAAAAGATCCAGTCAAAAGTTGGTTCAGAACAAGCTATCATCGATCAGTACCTATCATCCCTAGAAGGGACCTTGCAATTCAAAGTTAAGGACCGGTCACCAACAACTTTGGAAGAAGCACAAGATATGGCCTTTCAGATTCAGAGAGATCTTGATTTTGATGACTACATTGATCAAAGAAACATGAATTATGAACTATGGGATCCAGGCAATGAAACTATGGCAGAACCTGAACCTCCAAGTGTCCTCCAAATTGAACCAGCTTCCGCCAAGAGGAAATGGAGTCTTTCTCCTATGAGTGATATATCTTCCCAAGAACCTCCGTTGAAGAAGGCCCATCCAAAGGGAAAAGATGGGGATGTGTCACACAAAAGTTTGGACCCGAATCCCATTCAAGACTTTTCTCTTTTCATCCACCAAGTAGGAGACCCAATTCCTAAAAATCGTGAGTTCAAACCCTTTTATGTCTCCCTCCGAGTCAATGATCTTCTCCTCCACAATTGTCTTCTACACCCAGAAGCCAAAGCCAATATAATGATAGAAGAGGTTATACGACAATTGGGCCTGAAAATCTCACGAGCTAACACCAGAGGCGAGTTTGTAAAGGGAGCCATTAAAGACCTTGAGGTAGCCTTCGACTCTTGCCCTGACGCTCCTTTCTGGATTAATGTGGTTGTTGTGGATGATATTAATAATTTTGGGATTATCATTTGTAATAACCTTATTGAACATTTGAGTGGAAGCATTCACAGAGAACAGTCTAAATCCATCATTCCTCATCCTGAAGGAGGACATTATACCGTTTACAATGAACCCTTCATTGGTTCGCTAGTTGAAAACCCCGATGAGATAGATGATCAACTTTTATGCATCAACAATGGTCTAAGTGATTGGTTCATTCAAGAAGGAAAAATGGATATGGACACAGTCGAAGAAACAGAAGGAATCTGGACACTAGAATTTAACGGCTCACGCTCAATTGTTGGATCAGGCGTTGGAATAGTCTTGATAGCTCCTTCAGGTGAGATTTTCTATCATTCTTATAGATTGGAGTTCTGTTGCACTAACAATGTGGCTGAATAAGAAGCTCTAATTTTGGGACTCAACCTGGCTATCGACAAGGGAGCCACAATCCTAGAAGTAAAGGGTGATTCAGACCTCATCGTTTCACAGGTTCTAATGAGGTTTGCAACTAAGAACGAGAAGTTAAATAAGTATCGAGATGTAGCTCAAAATCTTTCAAAGACCTTCAAAAAGATATCGATTGAAGCTTTCCCTCGAGAGGAAAACCATGTGGAAGATGCTCTAGCCGTCTCAGCATCCAATTTACAGCCATGCAAAGGGCCTCTTCATGATTAGTGAAAAATGGAGGTTCTTTTTAGACCTTCTATTCCCAACAATCTAGAGCACTGGAAGGTTTTCGAAGACGATGATCAAATTATCAGATTTATGGAGAATAGCAAAGAATTCACAGATACACAGATAAATTTCCTGGCTGATTCTATGGACTTGGAAATCATCAACCTGCAAAACAATACTTTGCCAAAAGGTTGTATTCCTCTGGAGAACCTTTTTGACAGACATGATGTCTTCAAAGAGAAAAGAACCAACAAGCAAGCTGAGGAAGCCCTGGAGTTCAACATTGGTACTGAGATAGATCCAAGAACAGTCAAGATAGGAAAGGGGACTACCGAGAAAGAAAGGAAAGAAATACTGGATCTCATCAAGGAATTCAGAGATACCTTTGCTTGGAACTATGACGAATTGAAGGCCTATAGAGGAGACGTTATCCAAGATGTTATACCCTTGGTGGAGGGAGCCAAACCTTTTCGATAGAAGTTAAGGCACATCAACCCGAAATTGGCTGGGCAGATACAAAAAGAACTCCAAAAGATGGTTGATGCCGGTATCATAGCTCCGATTAGGTATTCTTCTTGGATGTCAAATCTAGTAGTTGTTCGGAAGAAAAATGGTGACATCTGTCTGTGTGTTGACTTCCGTAACCTCAATCAGATGTCATTAAAGGATAATTATCCTCTCCCAAACATGGAACATCTGATTCAATGAGTCACAAGAGCAGGAATGATGTCGATGCTGGGTGGATTCTTGGGATACAACCAAGCTTTACTTAAGAGGGAGGATCAACTCAAGACTGCATTTACTACACCCTGGGGAATATTTTTGTACTTGAGAATGTCGTTTGGTCTTATGAATGCAGGTGCTACTTTTCAAAGAGCAATGGACTATGCCTTTAGAGACCTCCTACAAAAAATCATAGAGATTTATCAAGATGACCTCACAGTGATGTATAAAGAAAGGAAAGACCATCTCTCCCACCTTAGAATCGTTTTTTAGCGATGTAGGAAGTATGGCATCTCACTAAACCCTAAAAAGTCTGTTTTTGAGATTGACGAAGGAAAACTATTGGGACACGTGGCCTCACCAGGAGGAGTTTCCATTGACCCTAAAAGAGTCCAATCCATAAAATATGTCCGTCCTCCAGTCAACAAAAAGGCCCTGCAGTCCTTTCTTGGAAAAATCAACTTCATCCGTAGATTCGTGCCTAACTTTGCTGAAAGGATAAAACATTTAAGCGCTCTGCTAAAGAAGGATGTTGCCTTCAGATGGGGAAAAGAGACTGATAGATCTTTCGAAGATATCAAGAACTCCATCTCTCAAGCCACGGTTTTGATCAGTCTTGATTTTTCACGAGATTTCATCATTTTCTGATTTGCATCCCAGGACACCATTGCAGGGGTATTGATGCAGAAGGATGCTGACAACTTTGAACATCCCATGGA
>JZKD02S0724290.1:452170-465899 GCA_000966675.3 Picea glauca
CCTACAAAGGCACCCACAGACAACACCTGCCCTTGGTCTTACTGTGACTGGACATCCCTTAAAACCATATCACCTCATAAAACATGGCTTGAATAATCTTCTGAGGAAACTTTCCTTATCTTGTGGGTATTAGCCCAATAGGTTATTTTGTCGATTTCTTCATCTTTGTATAGTAGATCTATGTAATATCTTTGAGCTCTTAGATGATATGTTAGGGATTTCATGCATATATTTGATAACTTTAATGATGAAATATGATTTGCATTGCTATGATCCCAAGGACTGATGAGCCCATGGAGGGCGTAGTCTTTGATGTGCAGGACCATACCCAACGGACAGGTACCAGCGGACCGGTACACATGGGGATATGATTAGTTCAGACCTCCATGGGGCTGAAGAGCCCATCTGATGGTTGTTGGGATGGTAGAGGCAGGACAACATCGAGATGAGCCCTTGCATGAAGAAGAAGATGGACATCCTCACCCAGGTGCTTTGGCAGAGCCCGACCTAGGAGGATCACCCGCTGCAAACGAGAAGATGGTTTTGATGGACAGGACGCCACCCAAGGCAGGCTGAACGTTTTCTGGAGGATGTGGCAGTGTGCTGGGATCACTTGGCACATGTGGCAGCTTGCAGGAGCCCTAAAAGGGGCAATGTTTTGCCTTTTGGATGCTGATCTTGCCCAAAAAGGGACAACGTCTCCCTCAGAGGGGCCTGACGTCTCCCTTTCAGCTCATAATTTTGACATTTTAGCATTTAATGTGACAACTAATGTAATATTGTTAAGTCAGCCTTGTCGACTATTTTAATGACCTATTTTTGTAATTAAAGGTCATTTGGATGATATAAATAGAGGATGTTGAGCCTCATTTTGGATATAACACAACTCACTCTCTTGTGAGAGAGATACTTTTTAGTCTTTTGTCTTGGTATTGGCTCTTGGAGTTGAGGCGCTACACTTGAGGAGGATTATCTTTGGCATGTTCATGGTGTTTTTATCATTGGAAGGTTTACAACTAGGGTTTGATTAACTCTTCTATGATTTGTAAGTATATTTTGCATGCAAAACTTCTTGATTGAATGGTTGTAGGTTAAATATCTTACTTTTATGGTTATATTGTTGCTATTTTCTTAGTCATTGAAACCCTAGGGAGCAAGCACACAAGTAGGTCATTGCTTCATGTCCCCATGATAAAAACTTGTTTAGCCATTTGATTAAGAAGAATATAGCCTAGCCATTGCTACACTATTTCTCCTTTTTCTTGAGTTAGTTTGAAACATAAATTGAAGAAAGAAGACGTCCTAGGCCTAATTGACTTTACACCTAGGGTTTGACTCTTAGGGTTTGAAAAGCCTTGGCTCTACAACAATTTTCAGCCCTAGATTTATGTTTGAAGCTAGCCGTTTTGCCAAAGAGTTTTAAGGAAAGAGGGAGGAGCATGAGGCCTTGCTTAAGCAACACTGGAATGAGCCTCCTCCCCTTAGGGTTTTGACTTCATGGCCCCGCCATTGCAGCACCATTAAGACTAACTCTCCCGTCCTTAGATTTATATCCTTCCAAGCCTTTAGTCTCACTCCTTGACTCCATTTACCCTAAGGCACTAGTCTAATTATGCAACGTTGAGTCTTTTGTGTCAAAACTACCTTTTCAAACTTCCAAAATTTGAAACTCTAACTAACACTAGCGACTTACTAACCCTAATTTGTTGATGATGTCATGCCTATTTTAAGCTCTTGGCTGGTGTAAAAATTGCGTCTAGGTCATCAAGTAATAGACTTTGATGTTTAGATAACTTTCATTGGATTATTTTGCAAAACGTCCACCTCATTGCCTATCAAACTAGCCCTAGAAATAAGCTGACATCACCCTAGTATAGTGACGCAACAAGTCTTTGTGAGCATTTGATGATATTTAATGCGTTGTGATAATTCAAGGATTGATTTTATACATTGAATGCTATATCATTTCCAGTGTTATTGAGAAGTAATATTATAAACCATTGTCATTTTTGCAATCATTGACTTCATCAATAATCACTGCTATTTATGCTCATATATATTAATTGTTGATAGTCATTAATTCATGAAGTACTAACCCATGTTGCACATTTTACCTTTTATTGTTGCTTTGTCTCGCAAACAGGTGCTTATCTTATGGTTTATCTTCTCTTTGACTATCTTCTTGGCGGTAATCTGTGAAAAGAAAACCTACTTTAACCTCTTGAGCCTTAACTCCTTGACCCTTTTCCTTTCAACACCATGGATTACCTAGGGACATCTCCCTTGGGATTAGCCACCCTAAATATAAAGAGCCCCCCATCGAGGTGACATTGGGTGGGGAAGCTCATGTTACGCTAGTTTGTTCCTTACCTTTCAAGCTACCTGACCTTGACTACAAACTAAGTGATAACATGCTCCAGAGGTGAGTCTGACATAATGAAATGTGGATACGAATACAGAGAATTCTAAACCAATCTTGGAGAGAATGGTGAGAACCATTTTTTTCTCCTCCTTCTATTTATTAACCCCGCAAGCTTTGAGTTGCGACAGTAAATACTTGAATTTTATAAAGAAATATTGGATATTATCGAAGATTTTTGGATCCAATGTGAGTAGCTCCACCTCCTGCATGTGTCCCCTCATCTCATCCTATTTGACAAATATCCCTTCCAAGGTGGTCCAGGATTCATTTGGAGTCTTACAGGAAGATATATGAAAAAGGATATTGGGAGAAATAAGACTGCAAATTGTTCTGAGTGCCTCATCCATGTGATTTAAGTACTTTGATTTTTCTATGGATGGTGTCGGTTCTGTATCTGTATTCAAGTTTAACCTACACAACCCTCTGTTTTGGAGATGTATGGTTATTTTCTCCTTCCATGCAAAATAGTTTTAAGGTGTAAGAATGAATTCTTTTTGGAAATCCATCTTTCTGTTGTCTTCAATCTTTTGTACCTGCAAAAAAATTTGGTGTAGCTTTTGCTTAGCAGTCTGTTGGATCTAATACCATGTAAATGTTTTGAGCCTACACAGAATAGATCTAGCTAAACAATAATGCACACATTTGCAGAGAGAATAGAAGAAAGAAGAAGAAGGACTGAAAGAATGAAAGAATTCTCATTAACCGTTTTGAATAATGAATAATTTACACATGATATACTATGTGTAACTCAAAGAGTGTGGACTAGAGGAGAACCAATGCACCATAGTGGTGGTCTAGAGTGATCTGGAAACACACTAGTAGTTATGGGAGTGAACTGCCACCTAGTCTAGTCTCTCAGGCAGTTATGGGAGTGAACTTCCACCTAGTTGAGTTAACTAGTCAACTAGTCTTCAGTTAACTGACTGAATAGAGAGTAGTCAGGAGTTAACTCATGGAATCAAGGGTAATGCGTCAGTATGGTGATGGTACTAAGGAAAGGTAGAATTATCATGGCGATGATCCCAATGCTGCATAGTGACAAAACTAATGCAGCATCTAAACTCAACTCAACTAGTCAAACTGAAGTGTCAACTGAAAGAGAATATTTCACCAGCATCTAAACTCAACTCAACTAGTCAAACTGAAGTGTCAACTAAAAGAGAATATTTCACCAGCATCTAAACTCAACTCAACTAGTCAAACTGAAGTGTCAACTGAAAGAGAATATTTCACCAGCATCTAAACTCAACTCAACTAGTCAAACTGAAGTGTCAACTAAAAGAGAATATTTCACCAGCATCTAAACTCAACTCAACTAGTCAAACTGAAGTGTCAACTGAAAGAGAATATTTCACCAGCATCTAAACTCAACTCAACTAGTCAAACTGAAGTGTCAACTGAAAGAGAATATTATCCAGGTGAAATATTCTCACCTAAAATATAGGATACTAGATAATGACTAGTTATGACTAATAAACAAGGAAAAATATTAGGAAAAAGAAATCCTAGGTGTGTGTGAAGTAACTCCAACACCACCTACCACTTGCAAGGAAAGGTAGCCATGTGGTGGGATCGGCTTAAGTAAGTCAAGGACCTTGAATAAAAGAGGATCTAATGGAGGTAGGTTAAAGTATTTTTCCAAAAGATATACTTGTCTAAGCATTATTATGAAAGCAACATGAAATATTTCTTTGAACTCAAGTTGGGAAGCATGAAAATGGAAAAATATGAGAAGAGGTTATTTGAATTGTTGAAGTACGTTGACTTCATAAAGGATGAGAAGGTCAAAATACAAAGGTTTCTAAGTGGGTTACCCTCTTTCTATAGTGACAAGATATAATATGATAACCCTAATAACTTGGAGGAAGCTATAAGGAGAGAAAATCATCTTTATGAGTTCAACAGATTGTTATCGCAAGATTTGTACTTATGCAAAGCCCAACACAAGACCCCAAATCTTGTGTAACTATGGAAGATCATACCACTGTAACTTTAGTAAGAACTTTCCTTGTTTTAGTGATGGAAGAGGTCCACCACAAGGTAGCATTCCCTGGTGACCTCAAGGGATCAAAGTAGAAAGTATAGTAGCCAAGCCTACCACCCCCTCTCTTGATCACTGAAAGATTGGTCTAGGTCAAGGTAGTAGAAGAGGTATGAATTTGTTTGAGTACCTTCTTAGAACAAGAACACTTTATGACATATATATGATTATTTCCATGTCTAAACATGCAATTAATAGCTCTTTAAGACACCAAACAAGATAAGTTTCAATGGTTGTTATAAATTTGAAGCAATAAACAATGATATGACAATAGTAAATGATTTATAATGACATCAACAATTCGTGCTCATAAATGCAACAATTGACCATGAAAACTTAACATGCATCTAATAGAATATTATCCAATTGTTTAGAGAAATTTATGAATATGTTAGGCCACCTTTACAAGAGTGTATGCACCAAACAAGAGTGTTTTCAGATGGTTGTAGCAAACCTTTATAACAACAACAATAAGATCAAGGATTTTTCCAATGTTAGTATTAATTAGGTTAGTAGAAAGATTGAGAGAGTTGAGAAAGTGAGTTTGTTTACCAATTCACAAACAGAGATACTTCTTAGATCATTTCATTTATTGGGAGATGGAGCCTTATAACAACAAATACAACTAATAAAGAATATTGATCTAATTACAACCAAGAGGTAGGATTAAAACCCTAAGGTGCAAGCACATTTGAGCCTTAGACTTTGAATCATGAGGAGAAGGATTTCTAGGTTGCAAGCACATTTGGGCCCTAGAAATCGTACCTCCCTTTTTGAAACTTCGATTAGGTTAAAGGTAAAAATTCTAGGGATAAAATCCTAAAGTGATAGCACTTTATGGATTTAGGGTTCTAACCCTAGCAAGGATACTTTCACAAATTTTGGATAAAAAACGCCTTGTAAGAGGAAGAATCACTTATGTTCCTCTCTTAGGGTTTCACCAAACAAGATGTCTAGCATAAAATAGAAAATTTACCATGAAAAATCAATAGCATAAGAATAAATTGAAAAAAAATCACTTACTTCATCCAAGAAACCAAGAGATAAACCCATAATTGACAAAACTCCGATCCAAAATCAGAAAAATCCATCCACAAGTGACCTTCCAAGCATAGCACATTAGAGAGAGAGAGATATCCAATGAACCTTATAGGGTAGAAATTTTAGAAGTAATCTCACAAATGGTGAGAAAAGATGATAAAATGAAAATAGGGTTTGCCTTTTTTATATCAGGAAACCCTAACATAGTTTTTCCAAATAATTTTCCAACAACATAAAATAAGTGGGGTTGACCCCTTAATTTGTCTCTAATATAAAGACAAAAAAGAAAAATAAATCATATAAAACCCTAAAGGGTGATCGCATGCTCCAAATGTGTGACGTCAAGCTAGGAGAGGATGATGTCATGCCTCCAAAGGAAAATTGTGGGCCTCCAAAGATCAACTAGCATCCTCTGATCATGAAAGAGTGTGAAGTGAGGTGTGTCCTCACCCCAAGTCATTCCAATGCTCTCTGGAACCAAACCATAGCCAAGAATATGACGTCCAAGGCATCCAAATTCCATTTCCAGTGCCTCCAAATTCCATGTGGATAGAGGGTGACATCCAGGGCCTCCAAATTCCATGTGGATAGAGGGTGACATACAGGGCCTCCAAATTCCATGTGGATAGAGGGTGAAATCCAGGGCCTCTAAATGCCACGTTCAGGGCTAAGAGAGTTGCAATGATATCTTTGAGTGATGTATGAAGGCCCGCTACTAGAATTTCCTCCATCCTCTATGCACAAAATCCCTGGGTACTTTTCCAAGCATGTGGGTTATATGTGTGGCATAATGACCAAAAATTATAAGACCAGGCCCATTTTTCCATCGTCCAAGGTTATGATAATGTGAGAGCCATTGTCTAAGGGTGGTGAGTCACTGGATTACCCACTTCTCTCCATCACACATGCCAAAGTCCTATAATAAAGGCACAATTTCTTGGGTACAATCCCAGGATGTCCCTCAAGAACCATGTCAAGGCCATCCAAAACAAGCCAAAGTATAAAATGTGGTTAGCCAAAGTTCATAAGAAACATTAGTCATTAAAAAATACAAGTATGATACAACTTAATATATAATCCATATAAGATAATTAACCTCAGTATCCCCTTCACGCATCACACCATCACAGGACCCCATATGAGTTACCAAGTTTAAGTATGGGAGGGTATTCATCCAACCCTATTAGTTGTGCCACCTAGAAATGAAATAAAATAACTCGGGTAGAGGGATAGGTCCCGAGAATGAGAAGGGAAAGTAAAAACCCACCAAGAGTAAGTGTGAAAATGATATGGTTTAGGACTTACTTCATGGATTATGATGTTAATCCATCTCTATGAGTTCCTTTGTGGAGGGTGTGCTTGCTCTTGAGTTACCCCATATTTATCTGCCACTTTTTTCCAAACCCCTATTTACCTTTTTCTAGTTCATGCTTTCATTAATATTTGCAAATTTGTTTGTCCCCTTCTGTAAGGTTTCAAGCTATAGCATTACTTTTTTGGGACCAGAGCGAGCACTGAAAGAGTAGACCTCAAGTTGGACCATCTTTTGGTGGTCCTACTTTGCTATGTTCACTTTATTTTCTAGCATCATTTTCGTATTCTTTTATAGCAGCTATGAAACAACCTTTGGGACTTCATCCCCTATTCTCATGAGAGAATGTTCCATAGCCAAATTTTAGTATATTTTAATAGATTTAATATGGAATGTGTTAAGTATGGTCGGGAGAAGAACATTACCCTTGGGAGGGGCCCCCACTATTACCCCTTTTCCTTGGGTGGTTACATCATGGGACTAGGGCATAGAAGCTGACCACCAAGTTGAAACAAGGCAGCTGACACAATTTCCCAAAGCAGTGATACATTATCCAACTTCAACCAAAGAACCTCATCCACGTGCCCAAACAATTAATCAAAACACTTTGCATAAAATAAGGACTAACATACCTCATGGTGATAATAGCTTACCATCTCCTATACTCTGGGTTGCTTGAATGTGATGAGCCTTGGTTGATCTATGCTAGGAGGAAAATAAGAGGGGCTGATGGGTTTCCATCCATGGACACATTGATCATCATCATGGTTGATATCATGTTTGAGATCACGTTTTCCATTGCAATCCATGAGACATGATCTCTTCTAGTTACCCCTAGGCATGGGGGGGTAAGATCTGGCTCCAACATGGGGACGTGTGCTCACCGTAGAGTGCATGAGAACCTCAACATTTATGGTTTCCCAATACCTACAATATTGTGGCCACTTCAAATAAAAAATAACTTTAGAAGTATAATGGATGTGATCTATCAACTATCTGTGATAATCCAAACCATGTTGAAAAGAAAATTTTCCTTAGCTATGAAAAAATATAAATATAAAAAATCAATTTCCTAACATGTATTCATTATGTACAAATAAAAATGCAATATATATACAAATGAAATTCAATATGAAAATTCCCTAACCTATACTAATCTATGTGAATCAAAATGATAGGTATAATTATATAACTAGTAAAACCATCCCAACAGTGTATCAGAATATGTACCCCTATGCTTGATCATAAACAAAAACAAGTATAAGTTAAGCACAAACAAGTCATGAGTGAGGATATACATCATAACATAAATAATCATAAATTCCAACTCATGGAGGCGGGAGGGAAGGGGAAAATCATGCAAGGAGGCATCACCACAACCCTTCCCTATCCATCCCATGACAAGGCCAAAAGAATCAGGCAAAGGAAGATCCTCATCATCAACTATAAAGCTATCACCTGAATATTGAGAATAAGAGATGAGAAGGGACCTAAGGAAAAAATTGAGGTTGTCTATGGCAGGAGAAAGGGAAAGATAAGGTATCAAACCAGATCTAGAGAAAAAAAAACTTCCCACTATCCAAAGTTTGTTGGACTTTTGTGTGAAACCAAGAATGCGTGTAACAAGTCACAAGTTGAAAACAACTCCATTCTACAGGAATATGACTATCCTGAGAGAAATCCCCAACCATATATATAGTGGAACAGAAAGGTGAAAAAGGAAAAGGCTGGGAACTCTCATCACAATAATCTTGCTCTGGGCCAATCATGTTATTTACCTCACTTAAATTAGAGAACAATGGTGGTTGAAACTCTTCTTCGTAGAATAAATCTAAGTGCTCAAAATGATATGTATCAAACCTCCCAGGATAAGACCGGAATTCATCATGGGAATGTTGCAACAAGTCATCCCTGGGTGTTTGGAATAAATCTATAATCATGTCATCTTCATGTTTCCAAACACCTGAACCAATATCAATCACACATGTTTTTTCTAACGGCAACAATTGAAAACGACCTTCAATATCATAAATGGGATCTATGTTAAATCCATAACAAGTCACATTCCATTTGCATCTGCCAACATGTATAAATTCATCAATATTTCTAATCACATCGTTGCTCTCATTATAACTTGAAGGGTCTAGTGCATCCAAGGGTTCCTCTGGCACATATTCACTTTCCCATTCATGAAATGTATCAACTTCAAAAAATTGGAAAGGGGTGTAAATTAGCGAGTTATTTTCTTCTTATGAAGGAGGAATGAAGGTTTGGATGACTTCATCAAGTGGAGGAAAAAATACCAACACTTTATCTTCATGATGAGCCTCTTAATGGATTAGGTCTTTAACAAGGTGTGTTTCGTCAAAGCGTTCTTATTCAACATATTCACAAGGAAACCCATGTTATTCTTAGTAATCTTCCTCGTGACTCACCTCTTTGATCTCTCATTCTTCAATCAAGTCGTCGTTGTCTTCAATAGAATCATGAGGAAATACTTCATCCTCTTCAACAAGTTGGTAACCCTCTTCATAAGCTTCTTCCTTCGAGATGTGCAATCTTCTTCATCCAAGGCAAGCTCAAGAAGAGGTATGAATTTATTTGAGTACCTGCCCAGAACAAGAGCAGTTTACAACATATATATGATTATTTCCAAGTCCAAACATGCAATTAATACCTCTTTAAGACACCAAACAAGATAAGTTTCAACGGGTGTTATAAATATGCAGCAATAAAAAAGGATATGACAACATTAAATTATTTATAACAGCAACAACAATTAGTGTTTAGAAATGCAACAATTGACCATGAAAACTTAGCATGCGTCTAGTAGAATATTATCCAATTGTTTAGGGAATTTTATGAATAAGTTAGGCCACCTTTACAAGAATGTATGCACCAAATAAGAGTGTTTTCAGATGGTTGTAGCAAACCTTCATAACAGAAGAAAGAAGATTGGTGAGTTTGCCAATGTTAGTATTAGTTAGGTTAGTATAAAGCTTGAGAGAGTTGAGAGAGCGAGTTTGTTGAACAATTCACAAAGAGAGATACTTCTTAGATCGATGTCTTTATTAGGTTATGGAGTCTTATAACAACAAATAAAATGAAGCTTGAAGATTGATATAATTGCAACTAAGAGGTAGGATTCAAACGCTAAGGTGCAATCACATCTAGGCCTTAGACTTTGAATCCTAAGGAGAAGGATTTCTAGGGTGCAAGCACACTTGGGCCCTATAAATTTTTCCTCCCTTCTTGAAGCTTCAATTAGGTCAAAGATCAAAATTCTAGGGATACAATCCTAAAGTTAACACTTTAGGAATTTAGGGCTCTAAACCTAGCAAGGATAATTTCACAAATTTTGGACAAAAATCCCCTTGTGAGAGGAAGAAGCACTTATGTTCCTCTCTTAGGGTTTCACCAAGCAAGACGTCTAGCATAAAATAGAAAATTTACCATCAAACATTAATAACATAAGAATAAATTGCAAAAAAACACCTACTTCATCCAAGAAACCAAGAGATAAAACCCTAATTGCAGAAATTCCCATCCAAAATAAGAAAAATCCATCCACGGGTGACCTTCCAAGCATAGCACATCAGAGAGAGATAGTCAATGACCCTTAGAGGGAAAAAATTTCAGAAGTACTCTCACAAATGGTGAGAAAAGATGATAAAATGAAAATAGGGTTTGTATTTTTACATGAGGAAACTCTAACATAACTTGTCCACATAATTTGTCAACATAAAATAAGTGGGGGAAACCCCTTAATTTTCCTCTAACATAATTCCAAAATAGAAAAATACATCATAGAAAACCCTAAAGAGTGACATCATGCTCCAAATGTGTGACATAAAGCTAGGAGAGGGTGATGTCATGCCTCCAAATAAAAATGTTGGGCCTCCAAAGGCCAAGTGGCATAATCTAATGGTGAAATAGTGTGAAGTGAGGTGTGTCCTCACCCCAAGTCATGCCAATCCTCTCTAGAACCAAACCATCTGTTAGTGACAATTTTTTTCTTGGACACAAAGGTACCTGGGCCTGCAGGTAGCATGGGAAGCGCTCGAGTGCAACACGGGAGAATCCCTTTTCCAGTTGCAAGTCAAGCGAGCGGGAAAAGTGTTGGTTGTTAGACGTCGAGATTCAACTGCAAAGCAAATCAATGGTCATCGGGTTTTCGGGGCTGTCAAGTTTCCCGAGATTTAGCACGAAGGGTAGCGCCCATAGTTCAAGGCAAATCCGGGTCGTCTGATCCAATTGGGACAGGTGGTGGCCAGTCGACGTATCGGGGATCGGTGTTTCAAGATACAAGGAGCCTCCCATTCTCTACAGCTGAAATCGCCGAAATGTCGAAAGCACCTTTGGAGCCGAGCCCACGGTCCTAACCCCAGGTCACATCAAACTGAGCCTGTAAATGGGGGAAGCCCCCTTTATAATAGCGAATACTATCTGGGCCATTCATCTAAAGGACGCGCGGCACACATCCGTGTCACATCGGCATTCGGAAGTTCAAGGGGTAAGCTCACCTCGTCATTTCACCTCTCGAAACCTCGAATCCTTAAACACTGAAAGCACCCAGGATTAGGCCCATGGTTTTGGTGCCTGGTCACAGAGGAGAAGGCCTAAAGGAGGGGCACTAATGTTTATCATTTGGCAAGATAGGTCCCAAAAGCGTTGAGAGCGATCTTAGCCATTCATCCTCGAGGAACATGTGGCACGCGATTAGGTTCTTCGCCTTTTTGCCCATCGTGATTTCAAAGAATAAGGAATGGCTCTCTCATATCCCCGAAGCGCGAATCATCAAAGACGTCTCGAACTCGGGCCCGCAGTATTGCCGAATCAGTTCAAAACCGTCAGATCAGTGGGGGGACATGTGGCGATCGTTAGGACCTCCTGGCATTTCGCCCATTGCGATTTTGAAGAAAGAAGACCCACTCTTTCCTACCCATGAACCCCAAAATGCCGAAAGCACTCTGGAAATGGGGGTAAGGTCACGACCCGTGGTCACTCGAGAAAGAGGAAAGTGTTTTACAAAAGGGAGGCCAAAAGTGTCGAATTGAGTTTCAGAAAGGGAGCACTGTGTTCTCCAGACCCCGATTCAACGTGATCTAAATCTTGGTACCTACTGGAATGAATGAAGAAGAGATAGGGTGGTTGAAACCTCGCCTCACTCATTAATTACGAAGTATGGATGTTCCAGCATAAATTCTACCCAAGAAGGTCCCCTATACTAGTTCTTTTCACGAGATCCACGCTGAGTCCTTGACTCACCAGGAAAGTCTGCACACGCTAATTCAGTATTTAAAGGCTCAGCTACCCCCTGGCGTGAGCCATGCAGAATTAAGGTGGCGTATGACAGGGGAGTGCAGGCCAGATTTGATTGAAGAGACTCCTTGCCCTGAAAGTCCAGTAGGCCTCTGTTGGGCAAAATGTTTGGGAGTATATATATACTTAATTTAGATATTTTTAGGGGATATGGATGGTAGAGCAAAGCTCCCGATAGTAATGTTTTAACACATTCTAGTTCTCTGGTTATGCATCTGTATGTAATATTTCTTGTTTAATTGTCAGACATTCCTTCTTTTCCCGTCTAAGTTTTCATCTTATACTAAGAGAGTTCGTGATTGACTGATTCACACGAATTATGGCAATTATGTTGTGATAAAGGATTTATTGTAGCATTATTGTTTTCTCTAGTTTTCTACATTTGAAGGTAAGAAGATCTTGCGTTTAAATGTCTTCTTCTACAGTCTGTTAGGAACCTGAGCTTTATGACAGACCTTCGCATCTCTCTTACACAAGTCTTCCCCCTACTCGCCCTTACTACAACTCACTGTCTGAAGTTATCTAAGACCTCACTTACCCATGCATGCCTGGCCTAGTTTCGGAGTTAGAACCACATCGTTTTGAGTTAACCTCCATTTGATCACCCCATTAAACAAATCGTGAAACAAACTGATGGGCGTCAGGCTCTGCTCCTGCTGCAATCCAGGGGTGACTTCCGTCGCCAACATTTCTGGCGTCGTTGCTGGGGACAAAATTGAAAATTTTCCCCGGGATTGAATGACAACAATTAACTGATTCTGAAGGTGCATCAGATATCAAAATTATCAAGATTTCTACTGTGCACCTGGCGACTCCACTGTGGTGACTCCATTGTTTCCACTTCACTGTTTCAGCTGTGGCTACTATTGTCACACCTAAAAAATAACCCAGAGGAGCTTTCTCGAGAAAGTTTCAGCGGCTGCTTTCTCAGCCTGAGAAGCTTCCTGGGGTAACGACAACGTTAAGATCTATCCTTTTATGGTGAACAAGGACCAGGCACATTTGAAGCTGCGCATATTTCACCTAGTGACTCAATGATTCGAGGATTGATTGGCGACTCCACTAGTTCAATATGGAGAAAATTATGGCTCAAAGGTTTTCTTTCTGTGACTTTTCTCAGGTAGTTGGTTTTCCTAATGCACTTTCTGATAGAGACATATGGGAAAATTTCCTCCCTGAATTTCACGCAAAGAGTTGGGAGGTACCAGCTGAGCATTTACTAGACTTTCATGAGGTTATTCATCGACTTAATATCATGCATGAAGATGCCCAGATTAAGCTCTTCAGGTATTCATTGAAGGGAGCTTCTCTTGAATGGTGTCGGTCTCTTCCCATTGCAAGCATCCGCTCTTTAATGGGTTTTCATACAGCTTTCAATTATTTTTGTAAAGATTATTTTCCAGCTGATTGTTTGTATGAAAACTGTTGTGAGGAGTTTTCTTCACTTCATGAAGCCTCTGCTGGCCCTAAAGACCAGGTCCATGATGAATCTTTTACTGTGGAGGAAAGCATTTTCCAGGAAAATATAGGGGTGTTGAATGATATTAATTGTGTTAGCCCTAGAACGGAAGCATCTGACATTATATCAGAT
>JZKD02S0724290.1:483192-505781 GCA_000966675.3 Picea glauca
ATCTCAGAAATCATTGTAAGTTGATTCATATTGAGATTAATGAAAAAGATACTTTTCCCGTCCCGAATACATGAGTCTTATCTATGTTATCTGATTTGTGTTTAATATCTAACCCCCTAGTAGATCAATAGCATGCATGTGTAGTTTTGTCTTGATTGCAGGAAATCTTTGTGGAAGCAGCAGCAGCAAGGAGATAAAGGCTCAACGGAGGATCTACTTCAACCGTCGATAAAAAGGTTAGTTGATTCTTCCCATGTTTGCATGAGAAAAGGGGTTGAGATTTCGGGTAGAAGGTTAAAATTTAAGTCTTAAGGGTCATGATCTGCGTACAAGTTTAGAGCCCTAGCTTGTTAGTCTGTAGGGTAGAATACCCCACAACACCCTAGGCATAGGGGGTAACACAGAAGAAGGCAAGTTTTCCAAAAATCTTGGAATGACAATATGAAAGGGAAAAAGGATCAAAGGAAAAAAGGTGTTAAGCCACCCTTTTTCAAGAGCAACTCCCAAGAAAATAAACAAGGTCAACCAACATAAAATGAGCACAATACTGGATATTCATTTGGGAAAATTTCAAGGCAACAGTATGTATAATGTATCAATTTTTCATGGAAACCTGCACGGGAGACCTAACTAAAGAAAATACAAACAAAGCTTATCAAGAAAAGGAAGAGATATTCAATATGGAAGAATGAGAAAATATATTCACATGACTCCAATGAGATAATCAATATTTGATACTATGAATGAGTGATATACACTCATGTAGGAAAGAACATTCCATAATTAATAAAAGCAAACATGCAATGAGATTTTTCTTAGGAATGCATGCATAATAGTGATGGTCTAAAATAGAACTAGCTCCACTTAACTACCATTGAACTAGTGAGTTGAAAATAGAAATATTTCCAACACCCCCCCTGAACATCACTATGGAGTAATAAAAAATGAGTCCCGAAAACTAGGCCATATCAGGTACTCATGTACAATGCAACTAATGAACATTGAATAAAAAATGAGGAAAGAGGGAAAAACGCGTGGGAACAAACCCCCCCCTCAAAAGACATTGCATCAAAAGAAGAAAAGGCAGCTACTAGGCAATTGTGTTCTTCACTCTAAGACGATCCCACAAAGTCTCAAACTTCAACACAGTGAAGGTCTAGGTGAATATGTTAGCAATTTGTTCAGAGGAAGACAAAACTGCAGATCAATGATCCTATCATGTACTATATCTCTGATGAAATGTATGTGGACCTCAATGTTTTTAGTTCGATGTCGTTATATTGGATCCTTGCAAAATCTCAGTGTACTCTTATTGTCACACCATATGGAATTCAGACAGTGAAACTGGATACCAAGCTCGATAAGGAAGTGTCAAAGCCAAATTTTGTGAATGACACAATTGACTACTCCTCTGCACTTGGCCTCTACAGAAGATAAAGCAAGGGTTGATTGTTTCTTACGTGACCAGCAAATAAGGAATGACCGCAAACTAAGAGTGTACCCAGAAGTGGAATTGTGATCTGTGCCATCGCCATCCCAATATGAATATGTGAAGCCTATGAGTTCCAATGCACAACTAGTTTCATAGTGAATCCCATAATTCATGGTTCCCTGAACATATCTGAGAATGCACTTGGCAGCCTTCCAGTTCAGATCATGGGGCTCCTGCATGTATCTATAAATTGCTCCTACTGCATATGAGATATCTGGATGGGTGTGTGTGAGATACAGAAGACTCCCTAGCAACTATCGATACAAAGTGTTGTCCACTAATGGTGTATCCCTTCCATCCTCAAGTATGATCCTAGATAAGAAGGGTGTCGGTGCAGACTTACAGTCTGTCATGTGGAATCGATCCAAAATATCCATGGCATACTTGGCCTAAGAAATTTTGATTCCATAAGCATCCTGACTAATCTCAAGACCGAGAAAGAAGTGAAGCGGACCCATGTCCATTATAGAGAACCTGTCATGCAAAATATCTTTGACCACATCAATGGATGAATCAGAGCTACCAGTGATCAAAAGATCATCAACATAGAGTACTAAAATCATCAAAGAGTCAATAGTCCTCAGCATGTAAACATTGCAATTAGATTTACACCTAACAAAATCATTTGAAAGCAGATAAGAATCCATCTTTTCATACCATGCTCTAGGTTCCTGCTTGAGGCCATAGAGTGACTTCTTCAGTCTACATACTAAAGATGAGTTCTAAATGAACCTTAGTGGATTCTCCACGTAGATCTCCTTTGAAATATCACCATGAATAAAATCATTCTTCACATCCATCTGGTGAACTTCCCATCTTTTGGTTGTTGCAGTGGCTAGAACCAAGTGAATGGAATCCATATTTGCTACAAGAGCAAAGGTCTCATCATAATTTATCCCATGAATCTGCTGAAATCCTTTTGAAAATAATCTTTCCTTGTACCTGTTAACCTGACCATATATTTCTCTTTTGGTCCTATAGAACCATTTTCATCTGACAAGCTTCCTCCTTGGTGGAAGTGGAACAAGATCCCAAGTCTAATTCTCTACGAGTGAGTCATACTCCTCATGCATGGTTGCTTCCCATAGTGGATTTCCCACAACCTCATTGTAGGTATGCGGATTGAAATATTGAACCATATAGAAATACATGGGTATCATTGATTCAGACGTTGAAAGTACATGAGAAGGCTCCTCATGCTGAGATCAATTCATCCTCGAATCCAATGGATCCCCTGCAAGGTCGCCTGCTACCTAAAGTGTGGATTGTGAACACTTGGGCATCTACTGAATCTTTGGTGTTGGTTCCTCATTTGGTTGTACTATCTGCTTGAATTCATATACATAATCATATTAGTCTGAATATGTAGTGTTTGATTGTATGGAATCATCATCTCTGATGTCCGGAACTGATGGAAGCACAAGATTATATGCATGTTGCATTGGTGGTGCATGGAAAGGAATCTCCTCAAACTAAACATTGCAATCAATGATGAGCTAGTCTATAGATGGATCAATCAACTTGTACCTCTTAACATCATCTGGATTTCCCAAAAACATGTAAGGTGTGCTCTGTGGATCTAACACTTTTCTCTTGTCAGAAGGAATATGGGCCCATGTGTAAGATCCAAAGATGAGGAAGTGTGTGACATCTGGTTCATCACTTGTCTAAGACTCAAACGGTTTCATGTCCTCAATATATCTATGAGGAGATATGTTATGTATGTAAGCAACATAGTTAAGATCCTCAACCCAAATCTTGGAAGGAACAGACCTCACATGCAGCATGCAACTGGTCATCTCCTTGAGATATTTGTTCTTCCTTTCAACAACTCCATTCTATTGTGGAGTTTATGTAAATGTATGTTGCAACTAGATACCAACCTCATGACAAAGATTCTGAACATATTTTTTGATACACTCCCCCCCATTGTTTGTACAGAGAATCTTGTTCTTCTTCCCAGTTTGTGTCTCTATTAGAGCTTTGAAGTCTTTGATATGCTCAAAAACTTCATACTTTTGCCTGAGAAAATAAACTCAAGTATAGTGTGAGTAATCACCAATAAATGTAAGGACATACCTTGATTTTCCAATAGACGAATGTGGAAATGGACCCATGATATCACTATGAACAAGATCCAAGGAAGAGGAGGATCTATTTTCCTTCCTCTTTCCAAACTTCTCTTCAAGATGATTTCCAAGAATGCATCCTTCACAAACCCCTTCAGAAAATTGAATGTCTAGCAAGCCTTTGACCATTCCTTGCTTGGAAATTCATTGCATGTACCTAAAGTTTAAATGACCAAATATCTCATGCCATATTCTACTACTATCATCAGCATGCATAAGTAGTAAAGAGGAGTTATGGTCAGCAAAATTAGTGAATTTATACAACCTTGATTTGTGATCTACCTCACCAATTTCAATAATGTAATTGTCATGCATGTCAAGTATAGAGACTAAATCTGAATATGATGTAAATTCAACCTTTTTACCTATTTGAGTGATCTGATAAACTAAGAGTAGATTTATAGAAAACTTTGGAACATGTAAAACATTCTCAAAACTACCATTAGGAAGTTCCACTCTTCCATCTCCTGCTATTGCTACTGGGGTATCATCCCCCATGATAATTGGGGGTCTTGATCATGAACTCAAAGAAGAAAAGACTTCATCTTTGGTTTCCATATGATGTGATGCACCAGAATCTATAATCCATGAATCGGATGAGGAATTAATTGCAACTAGAGCATGATGATTACTTTTCTTAGGAGCATGATTTTCTTCCTTCTTCTTCTTGGCTCCTTTAGGAATGAAGTTTCCAAGGTTGTTCTGTTGAAGTACATGTGCCATAAGATCAATTTGCTTCTTCATGATTTGGTTTATTGCAATAAGTGCATTGTTGTCCCTTCTTCTTCTTCTTCTCTTTGGAATTTGAAGAGTCTTTCGAACCTGAAGAATCCTTGAAGGGTTTGGAATATCCCTCATTTTTTTTATGTCTCTCCTTTCTTTTCTGTTTAGATTTCTTATTGGATGACCCTTTTCCATCTTGCATGGTGAGTGTGTGTGATTTGGGTTCCTTAATTAGACCCATATGAATGAGTTTCACCTGGTCATGTGTGAGAGAATTAGTGAATTGTTCCATGGTAGGAATCTTCCACTTTGATCCCAAAACATATCTACTAGAATGGAAAGTGGAAACATAGGAAGCATATTCTAGTCCTAACTTAGCCAAAATTGTTAGAATAAGTTGGTCCTATTTTTTATACTTATCAATACCATAAGATTCCAAGATCACTATCAAAGATTTAAACTTGGTAATGAAATCATGTATATTATCAAAACTTTTAGGATCCAAGGTATTCAACTCTACCTCAAGCATATGACCTCTCATCTCATCCTAGTTTCCAAAGAGAACTTCCAAGGTAGTCCAGATCTCATTTGGAGTCTTGCATGTGGAAACATGAAACCATAAATCAATTGAAATTAATTAAAGAAGAAGTCTTGTGGCCTCATCCTTACAGTTCACTCATCTG
Organism: Picea glauca; assembly: GCA_000966675.3. Classification (NCBI taxonomy): domain Eukaryota; kingdom Viridiplantae; phylum Streptophyta; class Pinopsida; order Pinales; family Pinaceae; genus Picea; species Picea glauca. The sequence goes on from JZKD02S0724290.1 coordinate 488,220, forward strand.
GTCTTCCCAATTGTTGTTGTAGGTTTTGTTTCTATCGCCATTGTTGGGTTTTACCCATTCATTGGTCTTTGTCTTTTCTACTTAGGATTCTTTGTGGGTTATTATGATCCTACCTTACTATCATAGATTTACCTTGGTTTAGATTTGATAAGCTTCCAACAAAATCCCTCTAAAACTATAGGCCCCTCTAGTAGACCAGAAGGCAACGCAACACACAGAGTGTACTGTGTAGTCTCACCTGAGATAGATCTATGGGTGGCTGCAATACTCAGGTGTTTGCAACCTGGGAATTAGTGGAGATCTGTGATTGTACTCTGTAATCTTTATTCATTCAGTCTAACATCTAATTATAGTAGTTATTTTATTCATACATGTGGAATACCAGATCTAACTAGTTAATTCATCCATCTAACATTCAACAATTAATCTGTCATAAAGATGCATACATTCATTCACATAACACAGGTGTTATCATGGTTCACCCCCTCATGGGATACATCCACAAATATCTGGCTCTCAAGATCTTTATTATGGTTCTATAATATATCATGCCACGCGTGTTTACAATCTTAGGTCTTACTCTCTTCCACATGCTCCCTAATCCCTGTGAGGATGACTAGATCATGGCAGGCTCCTCAACCTGCGATCTAACCCTCGAGATCAAGTCACTCATGGGATCCCTATATCACCAGATTACAAAGTAGTACAATTCTTAGAACTTCCTCCTCCTCGATCGACCCCCCTCTCATTCAATCTCTCTCTACTGACCTCTTCTCCCTCTAAGTACTACCTATTTATATCCTTGGCTCATCAACCATTAAAATACATTACAAAAACCCTAACCCTAGCATCGTTAGGTCTTCCTTGCATGTGTGCCTCACCTTCTTCCCTTACACGTGTTTATTTTCCTTCCAGTTTTCCTTTCCTCCCTGCATGCTTCTCTTCCCAAAATAGTCTTGTATTCTGACTAGGCCTGCATCCAATAGGCCCCCAACACTGACATGTGGCTCGTCTTGAGCCACCTAAAATTTGTGCACTTCTTCAACAGCTCCTGTGAGAACCTGGAACTTCTCTGTGAGTTCCCTTGATTGTATTTTAGCTTGCGCAGTCTTTTCTCCGAGTGCGTCCAACACTTGCATTGTAATCTCCTTGTTGATCATCTCTGCGCACTCTATCTAAGTTTGTGCCATGTTCTTCTTTGTCTCTTCTTCCTACACAATGACCTTCATTGCCCGTTCTTGGAGAGGTACCATTTGAGCTTGTCACTCCTTCTGTGTCTACGCAGCTATGAGTTCTTCTTTGAGCTTCTTCATATCATGTACTCCTTTGAGGCGCTCAGTGATTTGCATCGTCTTCTGCCGCTACTTCAGGTCCTAGATAGTTGTGCTTATCTTCTCCTCTTCATGGTCCTACTGCTGGACCTATTGATCCTCGTCCATCTTTTTCCATAGTTGTGTTGCTTTATCGAAAAAGTCAACAACTGTGTTGAATTGTCGTTCCATCTCTTCCATCTTCCCTATTGCTTCTTGCCTCCTTTGGTCCTTCACCTTCGGGGGAGTGGTAGGGATGAGTTGTTCCTAGAGGTTTTCGATCTCCTACCTGTATTGATCAATTGTGTTCACAATATGATCAATTTTTTGCGTCATTGTGAGCTCTGTTGTCTGGGCACTCTTCGAAATTTTTTCATAAGCTACAGCCAATCCCTGCTCAAGCATATCCGTGTGATCTTTCTCATATTTGGTCTCAATATTGACTTTCTCAAGCACCAATACCAACGCTAATCTATTGTCCTTCATCTGTTGCAGTTTTTTTGTGTCTGTGCGTGCGTGCAACTGTAACTCTTACATGACGTTGACTTGTAGTTTATATAAATCCTTGGTTTGTATCTACCCCATTACCAACTGTATTTTTGACATATCTTTCAAGGGTGTCTGGCCCACAATTTCATCCATGCACAACATGTTGGGTGAAATGTGAAACATCGAGCTCGGTTGTGTTGTCATTTGGATCCTATCCTGCTCGCTCGAACCAGCCTTGGCTCCTGCCTATGATGCTTCAGGGACTGATTCTATTCCTTTTTCGGTCTAGTATGTTTCTATGATCTTCTCAAGAAGCTGCCTCATGTCATCCAACTCATCCTAAATCCTGTCCCTTTGGCATTGGGCTTCGTCAAAATCCTCCACTGTTTGGTCCTGGACCATTTGGGCCATGAGGTTCACATCGTCCTCAATGATTGTATATTCTAGTGGCATTTTGTGCACCTTCATTTTCTTGTGCACACCCCACGTTTGTATGATTGGCATCTTGGTCTAGTGTTGATCCTATTGAGTAGCACTTGATGTCATCCCTTGTGTTTTCTCAATCTATTTTTTCTGTTCCTACAGCGCCTAGGTGTTTTTCTTCTTCCCCACCTTGGCACCTTTCTTGGACGCGCCCCCTTTCTTCTGTTGCATCAGGTTCTGACCTGGATTTGGATTCTTGGGCACCGTTTTTTTTCCTACATGTGTCTATTCTTTCCCTGCATCAGCCTCCTTATCCACGGACATCGCTTAATTCAGGCCTATAAAAATCCAGTCATCGTGCCAATATTTTATGGCCATTTCTACGTTATCTTCCTTGACGTAATACCGCAGTTGTAACCATTCCTTCTCAGGATCCATCCATGCTTGGATCCATACTACATGCATGGTCACTTTAAAGTTGGCTATGCCCTGATATTGCGCGACCACTTCTGGAGTAATCCTCCAAGTGTTGGAAATGCTTTCTTCTAGGTCGTTGTGATACCCTGTGAACATGCCTCCATTTGCACTTTTGTTTTTGGGGTCTGAAGTGCTCCCCAATGATAGGTATCGTGTTGCACAGAAACAAGTGGATCTCTCGACAAAGTATGTATACTTAAGCTCCCTCCATCCAACCAAGACGATCAGGATGAGTATCCAAGAATAGTGAAATTATGTCCCTGGGTCCTGCACGTCCTTGCAGTCTTCTAGGAACATATTTAACAAGTACGGGGCCCAGCTAAGTACAGTGCCCTCCACACACTGAGTTGTAGTTCCAACGACCCCAGCAGGAACTTCCTCCTTCCCACACTTCCTGAGCAACTTGCAAGCCATGATTTTTGTGGCCATCCTTGTTGTTGTGTCACTAATGCACTTAATTATGATTCTGCACGACCCTCTTTATGTACCATACGTCTTCTTCATTTCCTCGGTCAGTGCCTTCTTCTTCATTTTTTCATCGAGGAATTGCACAGGTGTCTCCCTCTGAGATGGCAGCTCTGTAATATATGTAATCATCTCTATGTTTATCGAGACAGGCTCTTCCACCCATAGGTATCCTTCATGGGTAACTACCATCAGTTGATTTTTCAGTTGTTTATGTCTCAGCCGCTTTCAAAGTGAGAGATCTCCAATAGGCCTAGAATCTCAATGTTGGCCAGTCCAATTGCCCATTGTTTTGGTTGGTTAATTGGTTCGTCAAAGTGTCCTATACCCAAACTATCTAGGTAAAATTTCTTTGCAAACTTCAAAAATTTGTCCATGTCGGTCACATTGTGATCTGAGTACCATATTTTTTTGATGTGGCCTAACAGGTTAGCTGTGAAACACACCCCTTTCAGAATGTGCAGTAAGACTATGGTTGTGGCAACCTACCTATGTGGTGATCTTGCTATTGGTTTCTTTCCCTTCTGCTTTGGTGGCTGACTCGAGGTTCCAACCTCCATTGTTCTCTCTTCTGCATATGCCTCTTCCCAGCTGGTGACATCTTCTACTATGCCCTCATGTGGTTTCTCCAGCGCGGTTGTGTGTGGCCTTTCTGGTGCGGCCATTTTTGTCTGGTTCGGGACCGTCCCATTAAACCTTGGGGCTTCTTCATGGTTTTCAGAGCGCAAAGGATTTCTTGCATCCTAGGTCTATTGGATCTGTCATATTTTCAGCATATCGATATCCATACCCACTAGTGTTGTCTGTTGGGTTTCCTCCACCACTGGTGTGGGGATTCTTGGTTCCATATTGGGAGATGATTTTTTGTCCAAGTTGATGAATTTTGTGGGTCGAGGTGGTTGTTGTTTGCTTCCCTGTGGATGTTGAGGTGCTCTGAGGTTGCTTCGAGGTCATCTGTAGGCCTGGCTCGATGCTCCTAGTTTGGGTGGTTCCATGGTGGTAAAAATGTTCTCCGTCGAGCTTAGTTGGCTCTGTAACTTATGAAAACTCGCTCTCTGCTCTGTATACTTTGTCGCTCTATGATTTTCTCAATTTCACAATACCCTTTTGATTCCCACATGCTTACCTTATATAGGAATTGTGTGAACTTCTCGAAGACATTACCCAATTTTCATTTTGAATGAACTGGCGCTTCTCGAGTACTTTCCATTGAATTCCCTTGCCATCACCAGTTGACACGTTTAATGTGACATCCCGTCAATCATTCTTGTCATTCAATTTTGATAGTCGCCGTCCATTGGTGCCTATTTTTTGTACCCGCCATTTCTGTTGTTTCCTCCTTTTAGTGATCGTTGGTCCTTTCTCCTCTGTGTTAACATTTCTAAGTGTGAGTGAACATTCTCTTTTCAGCGTGTTACCCTTTTGTTTCTAACTTTTGATGCCTGATGCGATAACCCCTATGTTGTCGTGCTTATTTGTTTTTTCAAGTGCTAGTAGGTCGATTGTCCATGTGCAGCTTCAGTTGACTCCCATTGATCATCCCTCTAAGTTATGTTCCTCCTAAATCCTTCAACTGTACAACTCCCCCATCTATGAAAGTCTTTACTTTTTATGGTCCTAACCAATGCATTCTTATTTTTCCTAGGTGTTGAAGAGATTTACTGTCATATACCAATACTAAGTCTCCCTCGTTGAAATTTTTCTTCTTGATGTGTCTATCATGCCAAGATTTGTCCCTTGCTTTCTATATTTCTTGGTGAAACCCTGCGATAATATTATCTTCCTCCATCATCATCAGCTGACTTAGCCTTTCCTGTACTGCGCCTCGCTCTATCATGTTGGTAATTGTTGCTATGCACAGACTAAGTACCAAAAACTCTAATGGCACCACTACTTCTTGTCCATACACCAATATGAATGGTGTATGCCCTGTCAATTTTTTGCATTTGGTCCTACATTCCCACGGTAATGTTGGTATCTTCAAGTCCCAAACGTCCATATTAACGTTTCAGATCTTTGTCATTGAATTCTTGAGGATCTTGTTAAAGGCTTCCACTGTTCGATTTTCTTGAGGATTATATGGTGTACTCTTTTGATGATAAACTTCAAACTCCTCAGTCATAGCCTTAATAGTGTTGTTAATGAAGTGAGTGCCTTGGTCACTCATCAAAATCCTTGGGCATCCAAATCTAGTGATCACTTGCTCAAACAAGAAGTGTGTTGTTGTCTCTGCGCTGCAATCTTTTACTGGTGTTGCTTCTGCCCATTTTGTTAAGTACTATGTCGCAATAATAATGTACCTCGCTCCTGACCTTTTTTATAGTGGGTTAATTGGTCCCACAAAATCTATTTCCCCTTTATCAAATACCTTCAAGGTTACTTATGGTCTTAGGGGCATCTTGTCTTGTCTATTTGGCTTACTAACCCTCTGATATACATCACATCTCTGGAAGAAGTCCTTTGAGTCTCTGTGAATAGTCGGCCTCCATATTCATGTGCACAATACCTTCTTCGCGGTAGATTTGCCTGCATAATGTCCTTCTACTATTCCCTCATGTGCTTCTGCTAAAATCCTAGGTGTTTCATGTTCTAGCACACATCTTCTCAAGATGTTATCTGCACCCATTTTGTATAAGTGTCTGACAATCAACTGATAGTCTGCATCCCCGACTACTAGATTTTTCTTCTGCATGGTGTTGAAGTCTTGTGGCACAGTCCTTGTACTCAAGTATTGAATGATGTCTATGAAGTATTCATTGGCTACTTGGACTGAAAATAATTGGGCATTGGGAAAGTTGTCCTCTAGATTCATAGGTTCCTCTCCATTAGTGATCCTTGAGGTGATCAGGTCCTACATTCAACTTCCCTGGTTTGACTATCACTTCAAAGTCAAATTCCTGGAACAACAATAATCATATACAAATCCTCCCCCTCAACAATGGCTTGTTGAAAAGGTATTTGAGAGTTGAATGGTATGTGAATATCTTGAAATGTTTTCCCAATAAATAATGCCTAAACTTCTGAAGCGCATAGACCATAGCTAAGCCTTCTCTTTCTATGGTATTGTAATTCTGCTTTGATTCTGACAGTTTTCTGCTAATGAATGTTATAGGATGGTCAAATTATCTTTATCCTAGTTATGCTAGAATAGATCCAAGTGTTATGGCCAATGCATCTACATGAACATGGAATGTCTTTTCCCAATTTGAGAATACTAGTATTGGTGTGCATACCATCTTCTCTTTCAGGGTGTCCAATCCTCACTGACAATCCTCATTCCACTGAAACTTGTTGTCTTTTCTTAACAATTTCTCCATTGGCGCAGTGATCTACGCATACCCTTTTATAAATTTCTTGTAGTATCATGTGTGTCCCAATGTTGCTCTTAACTGATGGACTGATTTTGGTGGTGGTATATTAACAATTATTGCAATCTTGGCAGGATCTACTAGCAAGCCTTGTTTGCATACTATATGGCCCAATAGTATCCCAAAGGGTGTTCCGAATATGAACTTCTTGATGTTTAACAATATCTGACACTATCTGCATCTTTCTAACATCAACCTCAACACCCCTACATGGTATTTCAATGGACTATAGACTGTCCAATCATCCAGATATACCTTTAGAAACTGGTGGATGAATTCTTTGAATGCAGCTATGACTACTCTGGAAAATATTGTCGGTGCATTCTTTAGTCCAAATGAAATGACTGTGTACTGGTAGGATCCCCATTCCATGGAAAAAGTGGTCTTGTATCTGTCTTCTAGGTCTATCTTGATCTGATGGTATCCTAAGAATCCGTTGGTGAATGAATAAGCTTCATGCCATCCTACATTCTCCAACACCTCATTTGTGAAAGGAGTAGGGAACGGGTCATGTAGGCATGCATCAGTCAACTTCCTCAGATCGACACATATCCCTATCCCCCCTAGATTCTTCTCCTGAAATGCCATCAGGCTTGCCCATTCAGATTCCTCTACAGGTTCTATGATTCCCGCCTCCAACATCCTATCGATTTCGGCTTGGAATTTTTGCTTATATATAGGGTTTAGTCTGTATGGTCATTGTCTGATCGGTCTTGCCTCATCTCTGAGAGGTATCTTCATTTCACCTAGATCTCCTGCTATGCCTTTCATATCTGTGAACATTGTTGGGAACAGGTCGATGTACTCGCACAATAAGTCTATTATGCTTTCCATTGTTTTCTCATCCCAATATTCTCCAATGATGGCCATTTGGGGATTCTCAAGTGTCCCAATGTTGACTTTCTTCACCTTGATCGGTATAGCAAATACTTTGGATTCCAGAGGTGGAAATTCCACTTCTCTTTCGCCTTCAACTTCCGCAATCTTGATGTTTCGCGGATCGTCTTCATCCGTTGCTTCTTTCCGCACATGGTAGCATGATAGTAGTTCTTTTACTGTTTGTTTGTTTTTTTGTTGTTCTTTCGACATGAGTTCAACTTCTGGTTCTTTAATGAATATCACCCCTCTGATTTTGTTAAGTGATGAGTCTATGTTGGGGTTCTCATGCTCAAATGAGAAAGTGACTATAAAATTATGTTGTAATATTGTCCAGTTTGTAGTTCCTCTGCGCAATTCCTAGTTTGTATACCAGTTTGTTTGAATCCCTTCTAATGTGTGAACAAAATGATGAGGCCATTCCTCCGGTGGTGTCATTCTCCATAGCATTCTTCACTTCTCCAAGTGTTCTGCTGGTGCCCCATGTCCATCATATTTATGCAGCTGGTTTCTTCCTTGTTCTGCACCAAACCTAATGCACAGTAACTGCTTAGATTGGTACCATTCCTTAATTGTTTCTTTGTGTGCACCCCACCATCTTGCAGGTGTTTCCTTGAGTGATATATCTAGGGCTAAGAGCCTCTGATTTTCTATAACTTCATCCTCGTATCGTGTTAAGAATTCTTCTAAGTCATTCAACCCATGGAAGCTAGGAGGTTCCCTTATCTTCGAACCTACCCATCTTACTACGCCATATATTCTTGTGCATCTTCTTGTGGAGACTTTGTGTAACCTCTGCTACCAATTTTCTAAGCTCGTATCTAAGTCTAATGCACATGAGGTGATGATTCTCCAACTGAGTACCCCATCTACAGTTGGGTTCACATAATCTTATTCTCGTGTGGTTGTTCTGTACAACTGGTTAATTTCCTCCAGGTCCAAGCAAATAGGTTTTACAAACCTTTCCCCTTCAGATGGGTCCAACGGCGCAATGACTTTGTATTCTCTTGACTCGAATGTCATCTTCCTTGTATTTAAGTTGATTATGGCCTGATTGTCAAACGCCCAATCCAAGCTAAGCAATGATGGATAAGGTGTTGTTTCATCCACTATCTCTATTACTTCGAAGTCGGCTTTAGTACACACTCCATCCAGATCTATTATCACTCCTTTTAGTCTTCCAATTGGTGGAACTCTATGTTGATTTGCTAGTTTCAGCTGAACATGTGAATATCCTAATGTGGTTTCTCCCATACATTGCCATGTCTTCTTGGGTTTGGATAGCACATTTACTTTAGATACTAAATCCAGTATAATATCTCCCATGTTGAAATCTCCAATGTTGGCGTTCAGTCTGAATTCTTTGTTTGTTCTCCTTCTTATATGCAGATGATTAACTATTTTTTGTTATAGCTTTCCTTTTGCCTCTCTGCTACATATTTCTAGCATATTTTGTAATACTTTAATAGAGGATGGATCATTTATTATTTTAACACAGGATTGCAAAAAAACCTTAATCATACTTACTTGTCCCAGGGGTTGTGCTTCTTTGGTGTGATCCAGCAATGGAGGCATCTCGTAAGCTGGTACTTCCTTATTATGTTGCACAGTTGATGTCGATGCAATGTTTGGATTCATGAATTCTTGTCTAGCCTACTTGAATATATCCTTTTTGTTATGCACGTCAAACTTCTTCTTTGGTTCGACATTCTTATTCACCCATTGGTGTTGTGTTGGCTCCTGTCTTACTGTGTTGTTTCATGTTTTAGCTCCTCCCCACGTAACTATGTTGATGTAGCTTCCTTCATCCCTCGCTTCTATTGAAATCCACTGAACATTCTGATTTTTCTAAGTTATATTCTCTTGGATCTTCCCTGATAGTGTCGGACATTCTTTTGTGTCATGATCTGATGTGCAACAATACATACACGTCATGGGTGGAAGTGGAAATTATCTTGCATAGTTCTTGGTTGTTGACAATTGTGGCATACAACTAGTCCTCTACCTCTTCCAAATCCTCCTCTTGCTCTTCCTCCACCTCTGTAGCTAGCTTGATACCCCCGTGGTGCATTATACTGAGGTGACTAGTTATACTATGCAAGATTATAGTGTGGTTATGTGGTATTGTACTACGGCTGCGCAGTGTTATATCTTTGCTACACAGTGTTATATTGTTGTTGTGTAGTTTTATACGAGACTGGTACTTGGTTAAACTATGTTGTGGCTTTCACGGTCATCATTTCTTCCTGCACCCCATAAGCATCTGATGTTCTCTCCCTCATGAGATCCATGGTTCTACAATCTTTGTCATCATGGCCTACTAACTTGCAAAAGTTGCAATATGAACTCTTAGGTATTGTCTGGTACTTCTACATCATTGGGAAGTGATATGAATCATCCCCATGTTTCTTACAGATCTCACACAATAGTCCTCCTGTTGACAATGGGTTTGGCATTCCTGCTTCCATGTACTGCGTGAATGTTGGACATTCATTCTTATGGTGTCCTTATGTCCTACATGTGATACACCAAACAACTTCTTTTTTGTCCTTACCTTTGTTTTGGTTTAGCTAGAATGTTAAGTTCTTCATATCCTCCTTCAACTCCTCTATGGCTGGATTTGTCTTCTAACATTGGTTCTCTCCTAGTTGTATGGATTCCTATAGAGCCTTTGCTTCTGTCCGAAACTTGTGTTGTTGCAATGGGTATTTGAAGTGTGGTAACAATGAATTGACAAACAAATGCCTATGTTGCATATCTATCATGACATACTTTAGCTTTCCCTTCAATCTTTTGAATCTCTGGTCAATCTCCCATACAGATTCTCCTGGTTTCTGTCTAATCTCTATTATATCGTTCATGTATTGATCTTCTAAACTAGGATTCTTTAACTCATTTATCAATAGCTTTTTAATATCTCCAATCGTCCTGGTTGTCCCTAGTAGACTGTTTGCAGCTAAATTCATGTACCAATCCAGTGCATAATCTCTTAGTCTGATAGCTAACTGTGCAATTTTAATGTCTTCATCTGTGATTTGTATCACTTCCCATATATTTTCACAAATAAACAGGTTCTTCTTCAGGTTCTTTGATGCCTCTCCTTTGAATTGTGGTAACCTGATGGTGGGATCATGTCTTGCCATCCTAAATGTTGAACTACTACCTCCGCGCAGTGTAGATACTTGACTAATGCTTCCTGAAATAGATCCCCTGCTTGTTGTTCCTTATGTATATGTACTTCATGTTGTCTTCCTTCTCCCAAAATTTGTATCTCTAAATGGTGGTGTTCTTCTTGGTGTATTAGTCGCACATGGGTTTATGGGTTCCACACAGACATTGATATGGATAGGAGTGTTTCCTTCTATTCTCACTCTTGGACCTCTTGTCTTCCTCTCATATGTTGCATGCATGATTTCCTCAATCTTCTCCATAGCCCGGAGATACTCTACCTCTTCTTCATCACTTTCCAAGCCTTCCCTCGCAGCTACGACTCTCTTCTTGGTGTTCACCTTATATTGGTAGGGTACTCCACTGCGTGTTTTTCCAGTTGTTGCCATGATCTACTTGATCTGGTCTTTGTCCATCATAATTGGGTCCAAGGCCTCCTCCTTATTTCCTTTATCCACTTCTCCTTCCATTTCTCCTTCTCCTATCAGTGCTTCCCCCCTTCCCCCATGCACGCAGGGAAGTTTAGTTGTCTGACTCTATTGTCATTACACCTTTGTTATATAGTAATATCTTAGTAGAAGTATATAATGATCTGATATACCTACCTTGAGGTACCTTCAAGAACTCTTGTTCAGCTGTGTTGTAAGAATTTGTTGTATCTACTGCAAATTTTGTGATAAATCCTGCAACAATGTTTTCTAACCATAAATCTATTGCATGCGTAAACTTATTATCAACTTGTTGTAAATACATGATCTCTTCAGGATTCCACTCTAGATGTATGATACAATTTGTAGGATGGTTGTCTTTCAACCTTTTTACCCACTCCTGCAATACATGTGGGAAATCACAGAAAACTACTTCATGCTAATCACCGAATACGTACTTTTCAATATATTTACGCGGTGACAACTTCGGGTTTCTATTATATTTATGCGCAAATTCTAGCTCCTTTGACTTCAACCAACTCTCTATCTCTGCCTTCATTGGATTGCATGGTCTCAACATCCCCTTTTAAATTCTCATTCTCTCAACATCTTATCATCCGAATTGTCATTCTTTTAACGCATATTCCACAAATCTCATATACTCAATCCCATCACATTCCCAACCATCCTGGCAACGAAACCATTTGTTGGGTTTTACCCATTCATTGGTCTTTGTATTTTCTACTTAGGATTCTTTATGGGTTATTATGATCCTACCTTACTATCATAGATTGACCCTGGTTCATATTTGATAAGCTCCCAACAAAATCCCTCTAAAACTATCGGCCCCTCTAGTAGACCAAAAGGAAACGCAGCACACAGAGTGTATTGCGTAGTCTCACCCGAGATAGCTCTATGGGTGGCTACAATACTCATGTATTTGCAACTTGGGAATGAGTGGAGATCTGTGGTTGTACTCTGTAATCTTTATTCATTTAGTCTAACATCTAATTATAGCAGTCATTATATTCATGCATGTGGAATACTAGATCTAACTAGTTAATTCATTCATCTAACATTCAATAATTAATCATCCATAAAGACTCATACATTCATTCACATAATATAGGTTTTATCATGGTTCACCCCCTCCTGGGCTATGTTCACAAATATCTATCTCTCAAGCTCTTTATTATGGTTCAGTAATATATCACGTCGCTCGTGTTTACAATATTAGGTCTTACTCTCTTCCACAGGCTCCTTGATCCCTATGAGCCTGACTAAATTGCATCAGGATCCTCAGCCTGTGATCTAACCCTCGAGATCGAGTCACGCACTGCCTCCCTATCTCACCGGCTTACTGAGTAGTACATTTCTTACAACCTTCTCCTCCTTGGTCGACCCCCCTCTCTTCTGATATCTCTCTGGTGACCTCTGCTCCCTCTAAGTAGTACATATTTATATCCTTGGCTCATCATCAATTACAATACATTACAATCACCCTAACCCTAGCACCATTATCTCTTCCTTGCATGTGTGCCTCTCATGCTTCCCTTACACATGCTTCTTTTCCTTCCATCTATCCTTTCCTCCTTCCATTCTTCTCTTCCCAAAATAGCCTTTTCTCCTGACTAGGCCTGCATCCAACAACCATCGTCAAATTGTACAATCCTTTCCTTTTTAGTTGGAATTTGGCCTTCGGATTCCATTCAAAATAATTGTATGGTGTGATAATTATCACCAAATTTGACTGAAGAATTAGTGTCGTATCCATCCCTCTTATTGGTTTTGAAGAACCTAAAAATTAACCCTCAATTTTCAAGTGAAAAATCCTTAGAAATCACTACAAAAAGTCAATTTTTCAAGGGTGTCGCACACTACTTAAGGATACAGTGTGACACTTTCCTTAGTGTCACACTCTAGTAGTTCAGAAGGTCAGACTTTGATAGTGTTGGACCTTACTACAGGGAGAGAGTGAGATACTTTTCTACTGTCGCACTTTTTGACAGGGAGAGGGTGTGACACTATCAATTTTTGCACCTTACAACAAGGAGAGGGTATGACACTCTGCTATTGTTACACTTTTTGATAGGGAGAGGGTGCGACACTATCAGCTATGCAGATTACACTCACCGAAACTTTGATTTCCCTCTTCTCTGGATTTTTTGGTTTGCTCCAAGCAGCTCATCTCTTATACTATGTCAATGTTTCATGGAAACCTACACATGAGACATAGCTAAATCAAATACAAACAAATCTTATCAAGAAAATGATGAGAGATTCAATATGGAAGAATGAGAAAATATGTTCACACTACTCTAATGAGCTAATCAATATTTGATACAATGAATGAGTGATATACACTCATAGAGGAAAGAACATTCCATAATTAAGAAAAGAGAACATGCAGTGAGATTTTACTTAGGAATACATGCATAATAGTGATGGTCTAAAACAGAAAGTCTAAAATAGAACTATCTCCAGTTAACTATTATTGAACTACCGAGTCAAAAATATAAATATTTCCAACACAATGTTGGGGATGTGAGGGAAATCACTTATATAGGGACTTCCATCACAAAGGAGAAAGAATGAGGATTGCTTGCAACATTCGAGAGGATGAAACAATTGAATATATGGGAGGAAACATGCCAAGGATTTATGTATCCTTGGATAACAAGTAAGCATAATATTAATCCCCCATGATTGAAGTGGAAGGTAAGGTTGATAACCATCCCATCGCAATTTTAATTGATTCTAGAGCGAGCCATAGTTACATCAACTCTAACTGTATTGTTGAAATATTTCACTTGAAAATGAGTAAGCATAAGAAATATTGATTAGTTCAAATAGCCACAGGGGCTAAGAGGAAAATCAATAAGCTAGTTAAAGATTGTCCAATAGACATGAATGGACTCAGCACAAAGGTAGATGTGAAAATCATATCGTTGGGTTCATATGATTGTCTAATTGGCATGGATTGGTTGGAAAAACACCATGCTATACTAGACTATTACAACAATACAATCACATGTATTCATGAAGAAGGGCATCAAGGCAAGATTCAAGGCATTCCAAGAGTTGTAGTTGTTAGAGAGATTTCAGCTATGTAGTTGAAAAAGAATTCCAGGAAGAGATGTCAATTTTTTGCAGCCCATATGGAAGAGGCAGCCAAAGATAAATGGGTAAGCATCGAAGACCATCCAGTCTTGAGAGATTTTGAAGATATTTTTAAGGATGTCCTAGGATTTCCACCAAAGAAAGACATTGGTTTCTCTATTGATTTAGTGTCAGGAGCTGCCCTAGTGTCCAAGACACCATATAGAATGGGCACACCAAAATTGAAAGAGTTGCAAATGCAGCTTGAAGAATTTTAAATAAGGGGTATATGTGCCCAAGTGTGTCACCTCAGGGATCCCTAGTGTTATTTGTAAAGAAGAAAGATGGAACCTTAAGGTTGTGTACTAATTTTAGATAGCTAAATAAGGTCACCATAAAGAATAATAATCTTTTTCCAAGGATTGATTATTTGTTTGAAGGAAGATGACATCACTAACACAACATTCAAGAAAAGATATGGGCATTATGAATTCACGGTAGTACCATTTGGACTATAAAATGCGCCAACCACTTTTATGTGCCTGATGAATGGAGTGTTCAAGGAATACCTGGACAAGTTTTTAATTGTGTTTCTAAAAGATATACTCATCTACTCTAATTCAGATGAGGAGCATGAGAAACATTTAAGAATGGTGTTAAAAGTTCTAAGAGAGAAGAAATTATATGCTAACCTAAGTAAGTGCATCTTTTATCAAAATAATATTCACTAATTGGGGCTTATAATTTTAGCAGAAGGGATAACAATGGATCCTGAGAAGATAGAGGCCATTAGAGGATGGTCAATGCCAAGAAATGTCACAGAGGTCATATCATTCATGGGTATTGTTGGTTTTTACTGAAGATTCATAAAAGGATTTTCAAAGATTTCAAGTCCAATCACCTCTTTGCAAAAGAAGGGAGTTAAATTTGAATGGGCTTCCAAGTGTGAAGAAAGATTTCAGCAACTAAAAGACATATTTCCAAGTGCGCCAATATTGAAGATTGAAGATCCAGATGAAGATTTTGTGGTGTGAACCAATGTGTGCAATGAAGGGCTCAGTGGATTCCTCACTCAAAAAGATCATGTGGTATGCTATGAGTCTCGAAAATTAAAAGAGCATGAAAGGAATTGTGCTACCCATGATCTAGAGTTAACAACAATTGCACATGCATTGAAAATGTAGAGAAATTACCTCATGGAGAGGAAATTTGAGCTAAGTACACACCATTGTGGCATGAAACATTTTTTTGGACAACCAACATTAAATGTTAGACAAACTAGATGGCTGAAATTTCTGAGTGAGTGTGACTTTGAAATTAAGCATATAAAAGGAAAGGAAAAACATGTGGTTGATGCACTCATCATGAGATCTCATGAAGTGAATATTGTAGCCATCAGCATGTACAAGACTTATTTGAAAGTTAAAATTATTGCAACAGCAAATCCAGATCATCAATATCTAAAAATAAAAGAAACATTACAACAAGGTAATTTTCAGAAGAAATTTAATTTTTATGAGCTGAAAGAAGATGGAATTCTCATGTACAAAGGAAAATCATATGTGCCAAATTCCAGTGAGATGAAAAATCCAGTGCTTGTTGGAGATATTACACACACCTAGAATATTGTTTTCCTTATTTTACTATGTTTATTTGACATTATTGAGGGTCTCCTATTTTTTAGGAACCTCTCCTACATTCTAGGAGAATGTTGTCTTCAGTTTAGAGCCAATTACACTTAGTTATACTAGTGGAAGTCACTCATGCATGGAAACCTTATTTTTATCACCAACAGTTGCATGTTCTTCTCTCACTTCCACATGTGTGACTCAATTAACTAAAGACTACATAACTAGTTAACAAGGACTAGGTGGCAATTAACTCCGGTAACTGCATTTGTGTGTCCAGATCTCTCTATGTCACCACTATGGCACATTGAATTCTATTACAATGCACATTAATCGAGCTATACAGAGTATATCATGTGTAAATTATCATTCATTCATTTCGTTTATACATTTTCTCATTTTTTTCTCTCCAGTTTTTCTATTGTCTTCTCTATTTTGCAAGCTTTGTTCATTCTTATGCTAGCTATATATCTTGTGCACGTACTCACCACATTCTACATGGTATCAAACCCCATGGGCCACTAGGAATAAGGTGCATGGAATTTTTTATTTGCAGGTATTAAAAATTGAAGAACGCAGGAAGATTGGAATCTTCGTCGTCTGTCATGCTAACACCGTACAACTATTTTGAATGGAACAAAAAGATGGATACTTTGCTCTGATGTAGAGGATTGTACAGGTTAACCATGTCTACGAAAATAGATCCCACATCATCCATTGAAAAATCCAAATACCTCAATAGAATGAATGAGGTTTACAAAGCCCTTTGCATACACATATCCTCTAAGTTGTGGTTTCATGCATCCTCTTGAAAAAATACAAACGATATATGAACCACCATGGAAGGACTCTTTGGAAAACAAGAGATGAGAATCCACATGATTGAAGTGGAATTACTTGCATTAGATCCGAAAATATTTTAAAACATCCAAGTTTTCTTCACAAGGTACAAGGATTTGTTGTTGCGACTCAAGGCTTGTGGGGTTGATAAATCTGTTATCACCCCATAATTTATGGGAATCATCTTATGACTGGGATATTATCTATATCTGGTGATTTGGTTCACAAATGATATTTCATCCTTCAAATAATTTGTGAAAATAAAAGAAAAAAGAAAAGAAAAAGAAAAGAGGGCAAAAAGATTTGAAATAAAGGCCCCATGCAATAATAGCAAYTTGGTCATACCTTTCAAGCATGACCAAGTTCTTTTGAATYTCCAATGTTGAYAGACTAGTGAATGCATCTGATCATACTATCTAATCTTGATCAGGTAGCCCATAGGTTAGGACTAGTGAATGCATCTGATCATACTGTCTAATCTTGATCAGGTAGCCCATAGGTTAGGACTAGTGAATGCATCTGATCATACTGTCTAATCTTGATCAGGTAGCCCATAGGTTAGGACTAGTGAATACATCTGATTAGACCATCTAATCCTGTTCAGATAGCCCCTAGAAATAATGAAATCTAGACCCAACTGTTTAAACTAGGTTAATTGCCTTATGAGAGTAGGTTAGGACATAGGTAACTACCTTGCCCCCCTTTCCGAAGCAAAGCCAGATTGATGAACATGTTACCCCTTGACTCCTGTGCCTAAATATAAATAGATTGATGTTCCCCTTGGTGGTGTGTGTGAGGAAAATCTAAAGAAAAACCCCTGAAATTGCCCTTATCCTAAGTTTTTCCCGCATGTGATATTTCCCACCCCCTACATACGGCTCATTCACTTTTCAAGGGCCCAGATCGCAGCGCCCACATCAACGGCCTTTATAGCATTCCGGACCCCGATAGCGTTCTACCTTTAACGGAGGAAGGGGGTTCCGAAATCAGT
>JZKD02S0724290.1:505791-518937 GCA_000966675.3 Picea glauca
GAGATCCCTCTCTGAAGCTGGAAGGGCTAGATCCCAGCTTTAAAAGCGGTTGGTTAAGGTTACCTTTGTGTATTTCCTCTTTTCAACCTCTAGGAAATTTACAGAGTGATAACAAAATCAAAGGAGGAAGAGTGAATGGTTCTCACCATTTTATCAAAACTTGGTCTAGATTATTTATTTTTTGTATCTACTTTCCACACTCAGAGGTTGACTACTAGAGCATCATGGACTATGCCCTCTTTGGAGACCTTCATTAAGGCCCTGATTTAGGAGCAAGATAAACTCATCAAGGTGGGTGTAATCAAAAACTCTAAAGCGCATTCACTTGCTTCACATGATAGCAACAGTTCTCAACATCAGAAATCCAAAAAAGATAGGCAAATAAAAGGTGCATGTAGAAAAAAAGGAAGGGTACTCCAAACCATTAAATGACTCCTCAAGATCCAAAAGTGGAAAATGGAAGAAAGGACAGAAGTTTACCTACTACAATTGAGGATTCCATCCAAAATCTACATGCATGAAGAAGAAAAGAGACCTTATGACTTAGATTCTTCAAAATAACTACCTTGGGGATCAAATTCTCAAGGGTGCCAAGAAGAAGCCAGAAGATCATGCTCCTAAAAACAATAATTATGCATTAGTTTTTGTTCACTCTTCACCTGATGCTTGGATCGTTGATTCAGGTACATCCCACCATATGGTAGCCACACATGATATCGTATCTTCTTTGACTACATGCAATGGCCCTCCTATCCTCATGGGGGATGAATCTACAATCGAGGTCACCAAAAAAGGGAAATTAGAACTAGGTCATGAAAGTTTTGAGAACGTTCTCCATGTTCCTCAACTTTTCTTGAATCTACTATCAGTGTATTAGATTACACACTCAGGATAAAGAAAAAAGGTGGAGTCCACACCAGACTTCATGTCCATATTCGACATGCAAGACAACTCCAGGATTGTTGTCGGGGAGGTAAATCATCAATCTCGTTTATACACTTTTTCTAAGTTTATTGAACCTGATTCCTTTGTACTATTTACGCATGTTCATAAGATTAGTAGACTATGGAACGAGAGGTTTGGTCACTTGAAATTTAGGTACATGCACCATTTTAACAAGAAAGGGATGGTCATTGGATTACTTGATATCCACTTTTCTAAAGGGGTTTGTGAAGGATGTGTCCTTGGAAAGCACCCTCGAGAGAAGTTCAAGAAGGGGAAGGCTCACATGGCCTCTTCTCCAATATATATGGTTCACATTGATCTCATGGTTCCATTCCCTCATCCATCCATCGTCAAGGAAAGCTACATGCTCACATTTTTGGATAATTACTCACATTATACTTGGGTTATTTTTCTTAGGAAGAAATCTGAGGTATTTGAGCATCTCAAAGAGTTCAAAGAACTTGTTGAGACTCAATTAGGGAGAAATATCAAATCATTTGTATAGATAATGGGGGGTAGTATGTAAATATAGATGTTCATAATATTTTTCTTGAGGTTGGGATATAGTTGCAGCACACAGTACCATGTACTCCGCAATAGAATGTTGTCGTTGAGAGGAAAAACAGATCTCTTAAAGAGATGGCCTCTTGCATGTTGCATGCAATATCACTTCCTCCCAAGCTTTGGGATGAGGCACTTAACTGTTCCAATCACATTCAGAATAGATCCCCTCATATATCTTTAAGGCCAAGACTCCTTTCGAGGCTTGGAGCGACAACAAACTGAAAGTCACCCACTTCTATGTCTTCGGCTCACATGCATGGGCCTGAATTCCCTCTGAAAAGAGGAAAACACTTGATCCTTAGAGTACTCCTTGTATATTTGTTGGATACCCAAATGGTGTGAAGGGATGCAGACTCATTGATCCCTCTATAGACCAGCTCATCATTGAGCATAGTGTTCAAGTTGAGGAAAGTCTCTCGCATGCTCCACATGAGCCGCATGCAGGTACTTTTGTTCTTCCACTAGTTCAAGATGATGAGTATACACATTTATAATCTACTTCAGATATGAGTAATATAAATTCAAAGGATTCAAAACATTCAGATGCACAATCAGTACAGGTAGATGAGGAGATACAACATAGGCCCAAGTGGGCACAAAACACTCTTTAGGATGCAAGAGATCTTGATGGGGATCCAACGGATATCAGGAGGACTCGATCTTAGTTCAAGGAACCCCCTCATGTACTCTCATCCACTAAGTCCATGTTTCCTATGCATTTTTATGTGGCTCAGTCATCCAACCTACAGACCTATGGTGAGGTTGAAAGGAATCCCTTTTGGGAATCAGCCATGCAGGAGGAGTACAACTCCCTCCTCAAGAACCAGACTTGGGATTTGGTTTCACTTCCTTTAGGAAGGAAGCTTATCATATGAAGATGGGTATGTAGGACCAAGAGCACAGTAGATGGAAAGGTTAGTAAATACAATGCAAGACTTGTTGCCAAAGGTTTTTAGCAGGTTCATGGCATGCACTACAATGAGACATTCGCTCCAGTAGAGAATATGGACTCCATTCATTTGGCCCTTGCTATTGTGGCAGCCAAAGGATGGGAATTCCATCAGATGGATGTGAAGAATGCATTTCTTCACAGAGATATATTAGAGGAGATTTACATGGAGAATCCACTTGGCTTCATACATGATTCATATTTGGTTTGTAGGCTCAATAAGTCTCTCTTTGACTTCAATCAGGTGTCGAGAGCATGGTACGCCAAGATGGACTCCTACCTGTTGTCCCAAAATTTTGTGAGATGCAAATCTGATCCAAATGTCTACATGATTAGGACTATTGATTCAATTTTGATTCTAGTTCTTTATGTGAATGATATTTTGATCACTGGCTTCTCGACTTCATCGATTATTGCAGTGAAGAGGATTATGAATGATAGGTTTTTTATGATAGACATGGGTCCACTCCATTACTTACTTGGTCTCGAGATTAGTGAGGATGCTTCAAGAATCAAGATATCTCAATCCAATTATGCTTGGGATCTCATGAAGATATTTCACGTGGAAAACTGCAAGTCTTCCCTTGCCCCCTTCCTATATGGGGTGATACTTGAGGAAGGTGGGGACACTCCAAAGGTTGACAACACTCTGTACAAAAAACTAGTTGGGAGTTTGTTGTATCTCTCCCACTCCCAAATAGACCTACCATATGTAGTGGGAGAAATCTCTAGGTACATGGAAGAGCCACATGAGTTACACTGGAAGGTTGCAAAGTATATCCTTCAGTACGTTCGGGGCACTATCAGTTATGGGATCCACTATGTAGAAAGTTGCAAGTTGGGTTTCATAGGCTTCACAGATTCCAACTGGGCAGGTGACAACACTTATCATAAGTCCACATATGGATACACTCTCATTTTGGGTTCAAGTCCTATCTATTGTTCGAGCAAGAAGCAGTCTGCTATTACTCTATCCTCAGTTGAGTTCAAGTACATATGAGTATTTAACACTACCATCCAAGCATTGTCGCTACAAAACTTCCAAACAGAGTTGGGCATCCAGTTCCATAGACTGACTGTCATTTGGTGTGAAAACCAGCGTACTCCTCAAGTTTTGCAGAGACACAGTGCAGTGACAATGAAAAAAATATATTGAGATCCATATGCACTACATCAGAGATCGATTCCACAAGAGGATCATCGACCTATAGTTATTTCTTTCCTTTGAACAAACTGTTGACATCTTCACCAAGACTTTCACTAAGAATAAGTGTCACTCTCTACGTGATTGTCTCAAAGTGAAGGACATAGTTTCCTAGCAATTATCTTTCTCTTCTTTTGATACATTATACTTTGAGAGAGGGGGGGGGCGAATCCCATTAGGTTTTCCCTCTTTCCTCACTTTATTTCTTCAGTGTTCATTGGTTGAAATGTTCATGGGTACCTAACATGGCCCTTATTGTCAAGACTCATTCTCCATTACCCCATAGTAGTGTTTAGGGGGTATGTTGGAGATATTACACACACCTAGGATATCTTTTCCTTATTTTCCTATGTTTATTAGTCATTATTGAGGGTCTCCTAATTTTTAGGAACCTCTCCTACATTCTAGGAGAATATTCTCTTCAGTTTAGAGCGATTTACACTTAGTTATTCTAGTAGAAATCACTCATGCATGGAAACCTCAGTTTTATCACTAGCAGTTGCATGTGCTTCTCTCACTTCCATGTTTGTGACTCAGTTAATTGAAGACAACATGACTAGCTAATTAGGACTAAGTGGCAGTTAACTCCAATAACTTCATCTGTGTGTCCAAATCTCTCTAGATGACCACTATGGTGCATTGGCTTCTCTTCCATTGCGCATAGTTGAGATATACAGAGTATATCATGTGTAAATTATCATTCATTCATTTGGTTAATACATTTTCTCATTATTTTCTCTGCAATGTTTCTCTCATATTCCTTATTTTGCAAGATGTGTTCGTTCTTCTGCTAGCTAGATCTCTTGTGCAGGTAATCACCACATTCTACAATGCTAAGAGAAATACATAATGTGCCATATGTTGGGCACCCAGGATATCAGAAGATAATTGCAGCTATAAGAGGCTAATACGTTTAGCCTAGAATGAAGAAACAAGTGGCGAATTACATAGTCATATTTCTAGAGTGATAGAAAGTGAAGACAGAGCATGGACATCCAATGGGGTTGTTGTATCCATTTATCAATTCATAATGGAAATGGGAAGTTGTCACAGTGGATTTAATTACAAAGCTACCCAAAACAGTGAAGCAACATGATTTCATCATGGTGTTGGTGGATAAATTAACTAAGGCATCGCATTTTATTCCATTGAAGACTACAAACAAGGCAAAAAATATTGCAAAGATCTACATGAAAAAAATTGTTAGGCTACATGGGGTACCAAAGGAAATAGTTTTAGACAGACATCCAAAGTTTACTTCCAATTTTTGGAAGGGTTTATTCAAAGACTTTGGGACAAATCTAAATCTCAGTACAACATATCACCCACACTCATATGGGTAAACAGAGAGGACTAACATAATAATTGAGGACATGCTCAGAATGTATGTGATGGATCATTCATCAAACTGGGAGGATTATATCCACTTAGTGGAATTTTCTTACAATAATGGGTATCATACCTCATTAAAAAAATTTATTGAGTTTCTTTGGAGCATTGCATAATAGAAAGTGTAACACGCCAGTGGGTTGGGATAATCCAGCAGATAGAGTAGTTATTGGTCCATATTTATTGAAGCAAATGGAAGAGCAAATGGAAAATATCAAGCATAATTTAAATAGGAAGAAAATTTATGTAGACAAGAATAGAGTGTTTAGATATTTTAAAGTGGGTGAATGTGTGTTTTTAAAAGTGAAGGTGAAAAGAAGTTTACTAAGATTAGGAACTTGCCCAAAGTTAGCAACAAGACATTTGGACCTTTTGAAATATTAGAGAAAATAGAGTGAGTTGCATACATGTTAGAATTACCTGCATCCATGTAGAGTGCATCATGCATTTCATGTGTCGTTATTAAAGAAATATGTGCCTAACCCTAACCACATAATTGATTGGAATGTGATCCAGGTAGAGCATGAAGGGGATTTTTGGGTGGAACTAGTACGCATCCTAGACCAGAAAGTCAAAGTTATCAGGAACAAATATATAGGGTTGGTAAAGGTTCAATGGACATACTACGGTCTTGAAGATGCTACATGGGAGCATGAATAAAACATGCAACAAGAATACCGACAATTTTTTGTTAATTTTGAAGAAAACAAAATGCAAGAATCCATTTTGAGCAGCTAGAGTTCCAGAACCACATCTCAGAGTCCTAGCCAACTGCACTGGGGGAGGTGATAAATGAACGGTACATTCCTTGGGTTATCCCTGATTAATGAATGGTACATTACTTGGGTCAGCGAGTTGGGAGGAATAGGATATTTTGGTTCAAACTGTTGTAGGAGTTGTAAAATTGCATAATTTTATTTCTTTAAGCATTGTGATATAAATCTGTGTATATATGTATGTCGACGTGCACTGAGGACAAAGCACAATTGTAGGGTAGGGGGAATGTAACATCCCCGCTATAAACCTCAGTTTAATTAATTTTTGTGTGGATATAATGTTTGGTTATGGCCAAAGCGATGTATATGAGAAATGTATTTATGAATTTTCAATAATAAAATGTAATGTCAATTTCTAAGGGGACATGGACATAGATGGGGGCTGAATTAATCCACAAAAGAGGGGAGGATCTTGGAGAATGGCCAAGAGGGGACCAAGCGGGAATTACCCATGTCTATTATTTTCACCCACATTTCTGAATTTTATTATGACTATGTATTAAACTATGTTTTCTTATTGAGTGTCCCCAAAACCAATCATTGAATGCATCTAAGAGGGTGGGTGAGAGAAGTCACATCCAATAGTTATTGGGAGCATGGGGGACGAGTAAAATGAGCTTGGGGAAGTGTGTGAGTAGATAAAGGTATCCAAAGGAGAGGAAATTTGTATGGCCATCTACAACAAGTTTGGAGGGGAATCAAGTTTTTGCATGAACAACAAGTAGAGAGCAAGAAAGAGAGCTTGGAGTTGGAGCACCCATGGAGGAAGAATTTGAAGCATGCTAGAGTGTATTTGAATTTGAAGACTGAAGAGCTAGGTTTTTAAGCATGCTGGAGTGTATTTGAATTTGAAGACTAAAGAGCTAGGCTTTTAAGCATGCTGGAGTGTATTTGAATTTGAAGACTGAAGAGCCAGGTTTTTAGGCCTAAAGATTGAACTCTTGTGTGAATTGCATTGAAACAACAAGTGTTTGTTGTTTTTGCTGGTAGTTTTCCTAGCAATGAGTTCCATTGAGTTTCCAATAGAGAGAATCCTGGTTACCTGTGCCAGAGAGACCTTGATAAATGAATGTGATGCCTGAGGGACTGAGATAAGTGAAGGGGTACCTTCCTTGGGTTGGTCAGGTCAAGAGGAAGAGAGTTGGTGGAAAATTAGGATAGTTGTAGGAGAATATAAATGGGTTATGGGATTTCTTAGTTGTGAGTGGACAGTGAGAGACCACCCTCTTTTGTGGATTTCTAGCCCAGCTTGGGGGTGACTTGCTATTGAAATCTATAGTGATGACTCTATTTTTGGGTGGAACTTATGTCCCAAGCAACTAGTTGCACAACTGATTTTCAAAGATAAGTGTTTTGTTTGTTTCCTGGTTGCATTATGAGTTTTGATTGATATGCATGAACTCTATGTATAAAACTTATTTATATGTCAATGTGTCGAGTTATTAGTTGCATTTCATGTCTGCTTTAGAAAGATGTAGATGAATTTAAATAATGGCATCATACAGTAGTGAAATCTATTCTAATTCGTAGTTTTTAAATTAATTAGTTAGCAGAAATTTTAATTTTTATGAGTATTCCACACATAATGGACCTCAGCTGGATTGGAGGATGTTACACCAGTGCTAGTTTTGGTGGTGGTTCAGTTTTCCCAAAGTGCATATGTGAGTAATGTGTGTCAATGACAGGGTTTATCATTTAGAATCTTCTTTAGAATATTAACCATATTTTTATTTGTGGACTTAGCTTGCCCATTTCCTTGTGGATAGTAAGTAAATGAAGTAAACGTGTCACCCCAAATTTATTAATAAATTAGGTAAATTTTGGAGATATGAAATTTGTCCCATTATCAGTGATATCGGAAGAACAAAATGAGAGAATATATTTGATTCGAAGAATGAGACTACTTGTTCATCCTATGCATGCTTGAGTGGTACAACTTCAGTCCACTTGGTGAAGTAATATGTTGTTGTTAGGATAAAAATATGTCTAGCAGAAGATGAAGGATTAATAGGATCAATCAAATCTAATTCCCATTTTAAAAAAAGGGAAATCAAGAAGAACTGGTTTCAAGGGAATGGCAAAGAACTTGTCTTTGCCTGCAAACTTTTGACATTCATTACAAGCCTGTGTAAATTTATAAGAATCCGTAAAGATTGAAGACCAATTATAATTGGTTCTCAAGATTTTGAATGCAATGGCTTTTGCAAAAAAATGACCACCAATATGAATAATTGAGTATGATATCCATGAATTTCCTTTAATATTTTTTGGGTTGTTGTATTGTCTACACAATAGAACAACAATACATCAACAGTTTTGTGAAAAAAAGAGAATTACCTAAGATTAGGTACTTGGAGGCTTCAAGACAAACCCTCCTACGTTGTTGGTATTCAATATTATCGAGACATTTTTTAAATAGAAAAAAAATAAATCATGTCCTTGTACCAAGGATGTTCTGCTAAATCAATATTTTCATGTTAAACAAGAAAAAGTGCAGACAAAGCATTTTTGTCAATTTCAAAAGAAACGTTTGGTTCAGGATGTTGAGCTAGGTGTAAGGCTAGATCTCATTCCTTGATTGTGTTAGATGTTGTTATCATGAAATCATGTTCTTGTATCTTAGCAAGACAATGTGCAATTTTTCTTGAAAGATGTGTTTGAGAAAGCAAAAATTTAACGACAGGCAAAGGGACTTTTACCTGTGTGTGCTTGCCTAAGATATAATGGAAAAAAAATCAATAGATTTTACAAGAGCATATGCATATTTTTCAATCAAATTATATTTAAATTCATCGTCTGATAAAATTTGGCTCATGTAAGCTATCAATTGGTCGTTATTTTGATCATCCTTTTGAAGAAGGATAGTAGATATTGCTTATTCAATAGCATTAATATAAATAATGAAATCCTTTCCAAAATTTGGTTTTTCCAAAACCAGTGCAGAACTAATTGCTCTCTTGATTTCTACAAAAGCCTTTTCAGTATCATCATTCCATGAGAATGATCGATATTGCTTGAGGATATTGTGAATTGGTTTAACCATACTTGTGAATCAGGGATAAATCTTCTAAAAATTTGATTTTTCCCATGAAAGATTGAATTTATTTTTTATAAGGGGCTTAAAGATTTTGAATTGCGATAAACCTCTCGGGATCAATACTAATTCCTAAATTTATAAATAAATAAATAAACATGACCAAGTTTACCTTGTAGGACACCAAATATTGATTTTGTAGGGTTCAAGGACATTCCAAACTTTCTGCAACGTAAGAAAAATTTTCTAAGATGATCAAAATAATCTTGTTGGTTTCTAGAATAGACAGTTAAATCATCAAGATATATTTGAATAATCTTATCGATAAGATCGTCAAAGCATATTTGCATATCCCTCTAAAAAGTAGCATCAACATTTATTAGATTAAAAGGAATTATTTCATATGCAAAGGTGCCCCAACAAGTAGTGAATGTGGTTTTATATTTATCATCCCTCTTGACTCTGATCTGATTATAACATGAAAAACCATCAAGAAGGGACATCATTTGTGACCTTGCCACTTGTTGAAAAATTAATTCCATATTTGGAAGCGGAAAATTATCTTTCACATTTTCCCTATTCCATGCACGGAAATAAACACATAATTTTATGTCACCATTTTTATTTCTCACTAGGACAAGATTGGATATCCACTCGGAATATTTTACAAGAAAAATAATATTATCATTAATCATTTTTTCTACTTCCTTCCTAATGTTAGCTTCCAAGGCAGGATTAATGAGTCTTTTCCTACCTAATTGGCTTTGTGTATTCCTTGATAGGAATAAAATTATGAATAACATTAGGATAAACAACACGAAGATCCTCATATGACCAAGCAAAGGCATCTTTAAATTCACGAAATAACTCCATGATTTTTTGTTTTTCCTCCTCTAAACATTGAGCTCCAATTTTCAAAGTCTTTAGATTATCATGAGTCCCAATAGTTAGCGAAACAATATCACCCATTTTTCTTTTTGACTCCTCTTATTTGTCTTTCTTATTCCCAACATCACTAGATGAGAATGAGCTCTCTAGAGGAGCCAATCCTTTAAGAAACTTATTATCTTCCAAAGATATAATTTCCTTTCATTTAATAGGCTTGTCAGACCAAGAATGGAAAAAAAGATAACTCCACATGTATGATTTGCATTAGCTAGATCGGTGCATATATACATAACTGAATGACTCTTGGTCTTCCCCAACAGGTGAGCATTCCTATCACTTATGAGTCTTCATATTTACATTATAGTTACAAGTAACATAACCAAAAAGGATTATGTGTCCAACATTCCCCCCCTTAATCCAAAGGGATGTGTGTGAGTCCGAGCATCATTCTGAACTTCTCATTTTTTTCTCTTCCAAGCACTTTGGTGAAGATGTCTGCAATTATGTCATATCGAAGCCTCTCTTCAACTCTTTCTTTATGGATTCAATGCAATTATCATTTTTCTTTGTTATGACCAGATCATATACATATACTACAAGATACACAATAGTTTTTCCATCTTTCTTGACAAACAAAGTTGCCTCATCAAGATTGAAATGCTTGAAATTCAATTCTAGAAGATGCTCAGTTAACTTTTTGTACCATGCTTGCAGTGCTTGTTTCAAGCCATTCAAGGATTTGATGAGATTTCATACCTCATGTTCTTATCCGTTCACGACAAAGATTTTTGGTTGAGACATGAACACATTCTCATTCAATTCTCCATTAAAGAAGGTAGTATTCACATCCATTTGATGAATTTTCCATCCATTTTGTGTTGCCATGGAAAATAGAGTGTGGATGGTAGCCCATTTTGTTGTGGGGGAAAAATTTTCCTCATAATCAACACCTTCTTTCTATGCAAATCCTTTTTCCATGAGCCTTGCTTTGTGTTTGTCAAGTAAGCCATATGATATGTACTTGTTCTTGAATACCCATTTGCAGTCAATTGGTTTGGTTCCATATGGAGGGTCCACCAACTTCCATGTCCCATTCTTGATGAGAGCATCATATTCCTTCTACATGGATTCTTTCCATTCATCATGAGAAGTGGCTTATTTAAAGGAATTCATTTCATGGTTAGTAGATAAATTCAACTCACAATCATATGAAACATCCATATCTTCTACATCACCTGAGTTTGAATTATTGACATTACCTCCATATTGTTTTAAGGACAATTTGGTTCTTGTCTTTCTGATCTAATAAGGATGAACACTTTCAAGTGTTTTTGTGAGCCATTTGGTGGACCTTTTTGAGATGTTCCAAGTTGCTCAGCTGATTGAGATGGTGTTGAGTTCTCATCAAGTCTCAACTTTTCAATCCTCTCAATCACATCATCCAACTAAACTTTAGGTTTTGATGAAGTGGCAAGAACTTCTTCATGTGGGGGAGATTATTCTACACAAGGATATTCCAAAGATTGACCCAAGATAGGGATCCCCCTTCAATATATGGAATCTCATCATCAAATTCATGATATGTATTTACACAAGTGAATTTGTCCAGATGATCAAGTTGCCTCTCAACAGTTTTTTCTTTCTTGGTGGATTCAAGAAAGATCACATCTCTAGAAAGGATGAAATTATTGTTTGTATCATCATAAAGATGATACCCCTTGGTGGTATTTAACTACCCTAAGAATATGCACTTTCATCTCCTTACAAGTTTGTTTCTTTGTTTTTTTAGGAATCAAGGCATAACAGGTGGAACCAAAGACCCTGAGATGCCTCACTGAAGGAATGTGGTCATATCACATTTCATATGGAGTCTTGTTTTTGAGAGAATGAGATGGAAAACTCTTTTTGACACAAATTTCACATAGAACCACATTATCCCAAAACATTAATTTAACATTCTTGAAAAACATCATGGAATGAACCATATTTAGGAGTGTCATGTTCATTCGTTCAGCTACACCGTTTTGTTGAGGATTGTATGGAACTGTAGTTTGATGTTTGATCACATTTTGGAAAAGGTAACTTTAAAATTCATTAGTTGTATATTCTCTTCAATGTGAAGAGAGCCAATATGAGACTGAGCTTCATTTTGAATCCATACATGAAAATTTTTAAAAGTTTCAAAAGCTTGTGATTTATCTTTAAACAAGTACACCCGACACATTCTAGTGTAATCATCAATAAAAGTCATGATATATTTGTTTCCATTTGCATAAGGAACATGCATAGGGCCACACAAATCAAAATGAATAAATTCAAGTCTTCTACATGTTCTGGAAGTAGAATCATGGAAAGGTTGTCTTCTATGCTTTCCAAGAATACAAGCATCACATTGTTCCAATTTTCTAGGAATGGTAGGCAGACCAAAAACACCATTATTTTTCATTAAACAAAGACTATAATAATCGATATGACAAAATATAGCATGCCACAAAAAGACTAGATGGAATTATACATGAGTCATGATGAGAAAGGTATGCAACAGTGTGTGTATGGGTAGATGTCCCATTCAGCTTCAACAGTCTTCCATCTTCCATTCCGGTCATGACAACCATGTTGCCAGAATCCTTCCTTATCTCAACTTTTCCACCAAACATATGAACAGGGTGGCCTTGATGTCTAATGTGCATAAGGGACAACAAGTTTCTTTGCAGATCTGGAAGATAGAGTACATTGTGCGGAAGAAAATATGGGAGTCCAGGAAACTTAAGCCTGGCAGTGCCCATTCCTGAGGGTTTGAGACTTTATCTACCTACAAAGTACACTACGCCATCTACATTGTCATCAAATTATTCGAAGAAATCTCTTCGAAATGTCATGTGTGAGGTCGCACCTATGTCAAGAATACATTCATCTCTCCAAGAAGAAAATGAAGTATTAAATATATCTTCACTTACTCCTATATTGCAATAGAAAACAACATAGTGAATAGGTGCTTTACCTTTCGCCAGGTCTGAGGCTCTATCTTTGTCTTATTTGATATTTTTCCATGGAACTTTGTAGTCAGAGGCTTCATGTTACCCATTCATTCTGCAGCGAGTACAATGAAGTTCGTTATTTTATTGGGGATTATGCCAACCCCCCATGTGTCTAATCTTCTTCTTTATGTGACATTTCTTACTACCTCCATGTTGTACATTAAATGAAGTGCTTCCAAAAACCATGCTGCCAAATGGAGAGGGTGTAGAAAGTACACCAAAGGTACAATGTTGTTGCATCAAGAGAACTAGAGACTTCTTATCTAGTGAAGGCAATCACTTAGCCTTGAGGAATGAGTAATGTGTCGACAAAAATGGCTATGATTTCTAGAGAAAGACACCATTTAGAAGTTGGTCAT
>JZKD02S0724290.1:530976-541803 GCA_000966675.3 Picea glauca
CGTGAAAATGTATTATCATGAATTATCTTGGTGTTTTTTGGAGCTAAGGTGGTGCACACCTCTTGGAGGTATTCTCTCTTTCTTATGAATGGTCTTTGCTTGGTGAAATAGGGTTTTATCTTGCATCTCTTTTGAAATTGGTAAGGAAAATCTGCAATTGTTAGTTCTTCTCACTTATTTCATAATTATTATTGGTTGAAACCCTAGGAGGATTATAAGTGCATACACCATCCATTAAGCTTCATCTCATTTGCTAGTTGAAAAGTCATTTATTGGAAGGTTTCTAGGAGGAGTAAAAGGGTGTACACCCTCCTAGATTTACCTAAGTTTGATTTGCATGCCCTAGGGAGTAAGAGAGTTTGCACCCTTAGGGATATTGTGGATCTAACTCTTAAATCCAGGACGCCATTTTCCCAATATTTTGAAGGCACTAATCTGAAATTTCCATTGAAGAAATAAAATTACTTTCATTGGGTAACGTGATTTTATGATATTTTAAAATTGTTTGAAGTGCAATCAATTCTACGTGATATTGGATTGCTTATGCCCCTAGGGCATAATATTTTTACAAGTAACACTTATTGTTGTTATAAATTTAAGCTACAGCCATTAGGGCTGCAGAAAAACAACTCACAACTTTCAAATTTACTCATTTTCTAACCGTCGGAATTTGCTAGAAAGCTACCAAATTAATCTACTAGTTGTTGTGCTTCTTTCGGGCAGTTTACTTGAAATTTTCATTGGTTGGAAGTTTCTATTGTAGAAATCGTTTTCCACATCCATAAGGCTGCAATGATATCTCTTCAATACTTGTACTTAAGAACTTTTAATTGTTGCTAAAGTCTTGTGCTATCATACTTGAGTTTCACTAGTAATTCCTAGGTAATCTCTTGCATATTCTCTTGAATTTTAGTGACTTGTTTAGTAGCTCTTCTTAATATTTTATTTGTTGATTTATATCATTATATACCATTTCTAATTGGGACAACAATATTCACTTGATTTTCCACTAGTTATCGCGCTCGTATCTTGTGTTTTCTTGTGTCTCGAGCAGGTACAAAAACCCTCTACAAGTACTTGGGCACTTGGAAACCCTTTACCATTGCCGAGACTCATTGTCGATCCATCTGCCACTTAGTAGTTTGACCTAGGGGCTTCAATTCCATAACCTCGCTTTCCATCTCATTACCCCTTAGGGTCACCCAGGATTCCCCCCTTATGTTGGATATATCCTTCACTAAAGTGAGGGGAGGGTTTATCTAAGGTTGACAATGGGTTGATTATCGCCATCCCATGGATTGGGTTGGGCTTTTCCCAACCTATAGTTTGTGAGACAATAGGACCCTTCATGCTATAATGAAGGTTATGACTTGATTGAGAATATTGATGATTTTATACATGTTGGGATACGTAAATGGGATGTTATTTGTCTTGGTGAAGATCCCATTTATGACATTAAAGGACATTTTCAATTGTTTCCTTTACAACAACCATATGTGATTTCTACTGATTCAAAATCTTGGCAACATGATGACAACACTCTCATGATGATTTATGGTCATATCCTAGATAGTTTGATGCTTATTCTTTTGAGCACTCGCATTTAATCTATGAAGTATATTTTCAGCCATCATTGTGCTCTAACTTTGATGAAGATGAGGCCATGAATTTCCCAATGCAAGATTTTTGTGATGAGAGATTTTGACCTTCTCCTTTTATACCTTGTTTCAGTATTGATATGGGTGGTAGTTTTCCTCATGATGATCACTTTCCTATAGGACAAAGTCATTTTCAATCTATGGTTTGTTGCAAGGGTTTTCAGTTTCACACACAAGACCAACAAGCTTTGAGTTGGGAGAAAAAAAAAATCTCTAGGCCTGGTTTGATCCCTTATCTTGTCCTCTCTCTCCTCCCATGGACAACCTCATAGCTTTTCTTAGTTTTATTCTCATCCATTATTCTTGATCTTTAGGATATATCTTTGTAGTTGAGGATGAGTATCTTCCTTCACCTAATTCTTTTGGCCTTTCCCTGGGATGGATAAAGCAAGGATGTGGTGATGACTTCTTACATGATTTTGTCCCTCCCTCCCACCTCCATGAGTCAAATTTTACGACTAGTTATGGTATGATGTATGTTCTGACTCGTGACCTTTTTTTGCTTGACTTTTCCTTATGTTGGTTTGTGATGAAGCACGGGGGTAGATATTCTAATACAATGTTGGAATGGCCTTACTGGTTATATGATTATACCTAGTATTTTTACTAACATAAATTAGAATAGATGGGGTAGAAATTTACATCTTGCAGTGCATTTGTATATATGTTTCATCATGCATATCATGCTAGTATAGTTGCATCTTCTTGCATATACATGTTGAATTCTTGTTTGCATATAATGAATACATGTTAGGAAATTGCATTTTATCATTAAATATTATTGCTTTATCATTTTGTAGCTAAGGAAAAATTTATTTTTAGCATTATTTTGGATTATCACTGACAATAGGTGGATCACATCCACCAACAGATACTTCTAAAGTACTTTGTTGGTTGAAGTGGGTGTAGGATTGTAGGTCTTAGACAACCAGAGATGTTAAGGTTCTCATGTGCTCTACAGTGTGCACATGTCCCCATGTTGGAGCCATATGTTACCACCCAATGCCTAGGGGTAACCAAAGGAGATCATGTCTCAAGGCCCGCAATGGAGAACATGATCTCGACCATGTCGATGATCAGCATGTCCACAGATGGCAGCCCAACAATCTCCCTTTATTATCCTCTCAGTATGGATCAACCAAGGCTCATCACATTCAAGCAACCCAAAGTATGGGAGATGGTAAACTATTGTCACCATGAGGTATGTTAGTCCTTCATTCTTGCAAAGTGTTGTGCTTAATTTTTTGGGCATGTGGATGAGTATATTTGGTTGAAGTTCTATAATGAATCATTGGTTTGGGAAATTATGTCAGTTTCCTTGTTTCAACTTGGTAGTTAGCTTATATTCCCTAGTCATGTGATGTCACCTCCCAAGGAAAAGGGGTAATATTGGGGGGGGCTCCCAAGGGTAGCATTCTTCTCTTGACCATACTTAACACCTTCCATCTTGAAGCCTTTCACATATCCTAAACTTCGGCTATGGACCATTCTCTCATGAGAAGAGGAGCTGAAGACCCAGAGGTTATTTCGCAACTTCTATAAAAGAATAAGAAAATGTTTCTAGAAAAGAAAGTGAACATACCAAGGTAGGACAACCAAAAGTCAGTCCAACTTGAGCTATACTCTTTTAGTGCTCACCTCGGTCCCAAAAAGGTAATGTTATAGCTTGAAACCCTATATAAATGGGACCCACAAATTTGCAAATATAAATGAAAGCATGCACTAGAAAAAGGAAAAAGGGGATTTGGAAAAAGGTGGCACACAAATGTGGGGTAACTCAAGACCAATCTCACCCTCCACAAAGGCGCTCATAGAAATGGATTAACACCATAAACCATGAAGTAATCCCTAAATTCACACTTACTCTTGGTGGGTTTTTACTTTCCCTTGTCACTCTCGGGACCTATCCCTCTACCTGGGTTATTTGATTTCTTGTCTAGGTGGCACACCTAATAGCATTGGATGAAGACCCTCCCATACTTAAACTTGGTAACTCACATGGGGTCTTGGGCTAGTGTGATGCTTGAAGGGGATATTGAGGTGAATTATCTTATATGGCTTATATCTTAAGTTGTAGCTTACTTTTTTATGCTTTAAGTACTAATGTTTCTTGTGAACTTTAGCTAACCATGTTTTGTTCTTTGGCTTGTTTTGAATGAGCCTAACAAGGATCTTGAGGGATGTCTTGGGCTTGTACCCAGGATGGTGTGCCTTTATTGCAGGATTTCGACACGTGTTATGGAGAGAAGTGGGCCATCTAGTGATTCACCACCCTTCGATAGTGGGTCTCGCATTCTCAGGAGCTTGGATGATGGACAGATGGGCTTGGCTTGAACAATTTTGGTCATTATTCCACATATATGGGCTAGAAGACCCATAGGTTGGGAAAATTACCCTAGGGATTTTGTGCATAGAGGATGGAGGATGTTGTAATGGTAGGTGTTTTGAAATCACTTGGGGACGTGATTACAACCCTCTCAACCTTGGAGGTGGCCTTTGGAGCCCCTTGACGTCACCTTCTATCCCTTGACGTGATCTTCTTCACTAGGGTTTTGATGGATGGATGGCTACCATAGATTATAAGCATGGATTTGGGTGAGGAGACACCTCTATTCATGTTATTTCACCCTCAAAGGATGCCACTTGGCCTTTGGAGGCGCAACGTTTTCCTTTGGAGGCATGACATCACCCTCTCCTAGCTTGGTGTCACCATTTTAGAGCATGACATTATCCCTTTTAGGGTTTTGTTATGTATTTTTGTATTTTATCATTATGTTATAGGAAAATAAAGGGGTCGGCCCCACTTGAATTATGTTGTTGACAAAATTATGTCGCCAAATGTATTAGGGTGGCCTCATATAAGAAGGCCACCCTCACTTTTCATTTTATCATCATCACTTCTCAACTTTGTGAGAGATCACTTCTGAAATTTTTGCCCCATTTGGGATACTATCTCTTTTCACTTATGTGATATACTTGGAGGATCATTTGTGGATGTTTTCTTGTTGATTTTGGAGAGGAATTTATGGAATTAGGGTTTTGTCTCATGATATCTTGCCTAAAGTAAGTGAATTTTTGCAATTTGTCTTTATGTTATTATTTTTCATGGTGAATTTTTCTATTTAATACTAGACGTCTTACTTCATGAAACCCTAAGAGAGGAGCATAAGTGCTTCCTCCTCTCACAAGGTTAATTTTGTCCAAAATTGGTGAAGCATTCTTGCTAAGGTTAATATCCTAGAGCCCTAAAGTGATATCCCTTTAGGATATTAACCTTATATGTTTGATATTTGACCTGATTGAAGCATTAATAAGGGAGAAAAGGTTGCTAGAGCCCAAATGTGCTTGCACTCTAGCAATCCTTCTATTCAAGGTTTAAACTCTAAGGCCCTAATGTGCTAGCACCTTAGATTTTGAACCCTACCTCTTAGTTTCTACTAGTTCAAATATTCAAGAATTGTTGCATTTGTTGTTATAAAGAATCCGCAGCCCTAAGGCACTAGTTTTAAATCTCTCTCTTATGGTGAATTGATCAACAAACACTCTCTTTCAATTCTCTTAATCTCTCTACTAACTTTACTAACACAAACACTTGTAAACTTATTTAATTTATTGTTGTTGTTAATGAAGTTTGCTACAACCATCTAATGACACTCTTATTTGTTGCATACACTCTTGCAAAGGTGGCCTAACATATTCATAAGTTGCATCTAACAATTGGATATTATTCTAGTCAATGTATGCTAAATTTTCTTTGTCAATTGTTTCATTTTTGAGCTTTATTTCTTCTTGTTGTTATAAATATTTTATTGTTGTTGCATCATTACTTACTACTGAAAATTTGTAACAACCTTGCAAGTTAATTTTTCTAGTGTCTTAAAGAGGCATTGATTGCATGTTTGAACTTGGAAGTCATTGTATATATGCTATAAATTATTCTTTTAATGGGCAGGTACTCAAACAACTTCATGCCTCTTCTACTACCTTGACCTAAACCAATATTTAGGCGATCAAGAGAGGGGGCAGTAGGCTTGGCTATTTTGATTGCTACTTTGATCCCTTGAGGTCACCAAGGAAGCATCCCTTGTGGTGGACTTCTTCCATCACTAAAATGAAGGAATTTCTTGTTAAGGTGACAATGGTGGGTTCTTTCATTGTTACGCAAGATTTGGGGACTTGTGGTGGGGCTTTGCACAAGTACAAATCCTATGATAACATGCTAGAATTTGAGGTTGTCCATATGTATACTTAAACCAATATGAAAATTCAGCCCAAGTAGAGAATATGTTGGGTCGTAATTCAAAGAAGTCACCCGCGACTTTCTCCTCCAATGAGTTGACAAAGAGACACTTAAAAGTGTCATTCTCATTTTTCCCAATGTTATGACATGTAGTAGAAAAGGAAATGAGATGTTCATTGATTGATATAGTTCCATTACCATAAAAATTAGAAAAATGGTATTTAAATTTAGGAAGAGGAGTTGTGGCAGTGGCCAGATTAAGTAGGGAAGCTACATGCCAAGGAGTAATATTTAAATCTTCCTCAAAATTGAATAAACAAAATTGTTTGATGACCTTGGTTGGATTTGTAGTTGATACAACATGATTGTAATGGATGTACATACTTCCTATTAAAGAATATGTTGAATCTTGTGAAGAGGTAGAACCAATGGTACCACCGAAACCACTGGATGAAGTCATTGTGGGTTGCTTGGGATGAAAGTATATAGATATAGTTGTTATTTCAGAAGAAGAATCTAAAAAATATCTTCTAAGTTTAGGTTGTAGATTCTCTAAATTTCTTTATTTCTTCCTATTTCAAGGAGAGGATCAAATTCAAGAGATTTTCCTCTTAATCATATTGAAAGATGAGAATTAGTGGACACAATACAATAAATTATTGAGGAGGCCTATTATGAGCTTGCCTCTAAAGGGATTTTCTTTGATCCTGAATTTCAATATATCTAGTTATAACTTCCCAAGAACGTTCAAGTTCTTCCTAAGTATGGGAAGTATCAAAAAGACAAGATGCAACGCTTCTTTGATCAGGAAACCTTAGGTTAGGTTGTTGTCGAGTAGGCAAAGTCATTAATAAAATAATACAAATCAGAATATACAAAAAGAACAAAACTAGAGAGTAAAAGATTACTCTCTAGTATGGTCAACAAATAAATGTTGATTAAAGGAATGGAAAGTCTTCACTCAAGAAATTTCAAATCTCATTAGGCTAGGGTAAGATAGGCACGAATGTTACCCTTGGATTATAGCCTGCTCAAAATTATCAATCAACCCTCAAGAAATATATTATTGGGGCTCATGCTATTATCAAGTTATATGTTTTTGCTAAAAAATGTAAAAGAACGTTTATGTTTGAATGTTTATAAAATTAAAATGAACAAAATAAAGAATACATACAACCTGAAAAACAGTAACACAAGTTTCAATTGAGAATAAACCATATTTTTAATATTCATTATTTTTTTGAGTTACAACCAAATGCTCTTCTCAAACCCTTGTGAGGGTAAGGATCAAAATCAGACTTAGAAATCTAGGATGAATTTTAGCAATCATACAAAGACAAATAGTGTATGAAAGAAAAATACCAACACTGAGATGTACTGGATAGACCAAGCCACAAGCTCATGAATTCTTGACTCTGCAAAATAGTCTTAATTAACTGAAAATTAATTCAGTAATTCTGATGAAACTAAACAGACTGCCAAGATAAATGAATGACCTTCTTAAGCATGTCAAAATTCTATGCTTCTTAGTCCTTTCTCCTTTTCCACCTTTAGAATGATCTTGCTATCAACAAGAGGATTTATCTCTTAAAAAACTTAGAAAATGAAAGAATGAAATTCAAAAATCTCAATTTGAAACAAGAGAAAACCTTATCAAAAGTATCTCTCTCTAATTCTTCATCTCCTCCTTGTCCTTCTTTTCTTCCTTGTATTCTCTAAAAGGTAGTTCTTCAAGTAGTTGAACTACTTTTAGTTACTAAAGTTAAATAACTTTAATTAATAAATAGGAGAAGTATTTTTTATGATAAGGATAAATAATAATAATATAATAACTAATAGGTGGGGCCCCTTTTATGTCATTATGTGTTTAATTTTTTAATCACTCTCTTGTTCCTCCACAATCATAATGACACTTTATGCACATATCATAACAATAAATATAAACAATAGTTGAAATGATCATGCCTCGTAAATAATAAACACTTGTATCTCCCAAAACTTGTAGGCATGATATAAGTTTTTCAAAATAATAATAATATCAGTTGTCCAAAAAGATACGTATTTCAAAGTCAAACTGATTCCACCATGGAAATAAAATAAAATTAAAAGTCATATTTTTTGTGTGAGGTTGTCTATGTCTGTGCACTACCCTCTAACACTGCTCTTTTGTTTTTTATCAAATCTGCATCTACAAATTTATTATCTTCACCCTTTGAAATCTTCAGGTGCATGTCATCAAAGGTGATATTTCTCACATCATCTTCAAGTTTGAGTGGAAATGATTTGGTGGTGTGGGCAGAGGTTTCAGAGGAATTTGAACTGACTGCTATGGTAGGTCACGTTCCCTTACTTGGCCCTGGATCAATAGCTAAGGATTTGTATTTTTTAGGGAGTTGTGGGGAATGTACATGTGAAGCTACTGAGGCAACTGGTTGAATTGGTAGTAAAGGAGGTGGAGGAGAGAGAGGAAAAGACATAGTTGGTCAGTGACCAATACCAAATGGAGGATTGGCAAGTGCATTGTTCCAACCACCATTTACTGGAGGTTGGGATTGTACATGAGGTTGATCAAGAATGTTTGGGATGCTCAAGTGAGGCGGAAAATCATTAGGCTAAACAGGGGGTATGAATGGTGGAAAAGAGGGCTGAAAATTTGGGTGTCCCGCAAGGTTCAAGTAACCAATCTGAACTAACAAGTTAAACTCCTCAGAGTTTGCATCAAATTGTCTAGAAAATTTCATCCTCTTGGTTATCCCTCTCTGCCAAAATGTATTTGTTTCTTTGGCCATGTTTCCTCTATTACCTAGGTTTTTGACCGGTTACTGCCTCTACTAAAAAAGCTCATCTATATTCAAACGTTTCCAAATTGGTACATATATAAGACACATCGTATAAAACGTCTAATACCATTTGTCAACATGACTTAATTTAGCTCTGAAAAATTCATAACCATGCAACATGAAAAGGGATATGAACATGAAAAGTGAATCCAGGAAATACAACAACACTTTTGCACACACACCAAATTACTCTTTTAAATTATGCAATTTGTTATGAGAACTTTCACTATGCACGTGCCATTTTTTATAAATGTGAACAGGGAAGTATATGGAGAAAGAGGTTTATATGATTGGGAGTTGTTACCTCTCTATGAGGTACCCTATATTTTCACTTGGCTACACCATTGTAAGCCCAAGGATGCAAGTCAAAAGCCATGTAAGCCATAATGGATGAATTTGTAATGGTCTCCCAAACTTGGTCTGACTATGATCAATTCCCTTAGTCCTCATCTCAATGTCTTTTGTCTTGGATAGGATTGGAGGCCTTGGCATGGATATTTTGGAACACATCGTTGTGTGGAGCCATGAGTCTTATGTAGGGGTGATTGCATTTTGTGGGGCCTAGTCTGGTCTATGTCATGCACACCTATGTCTTCCCACGTGGTTATTTTCTATTGAATCTGTAGGCATCCCTTGGCCATGGTGCATTTATCATTTTTGTTCTCGTCATAGAAGTCTCACACAATTTTCATCATTGCACGTCTTTTGAGATAGTTCACAGATCCCAATGCAATGGGTCCCTAGAGGCAAAAATACAACATGAGTTCAAAATTATCAGAAAAAATTTACAAGCAAAACCCATATTGCACATTTTGGATTGATGAAATAGATGAAATATTAAGGGAGATATTGCCCCACAAAGGAAAATCGTTCCATCCTTCTAAAAACGTCATTGGGAACATATCCCAAGTCAAATGGTCAAGGAAGTGGAACGTTGGGGTCTACTAGCCTTGGGAGATTTTTTAGCAAGTCAGAGATGCTCTTTTCTCTAAGAAAAATAATTAATTTGTTCACTAAATGAACAAATAGTCCCCTTTGGGACAAATCGTAACTCCTCATTCATATATTTAATTAGTCAAACTAGTCATTGGAATATGGAGAGGTCAATGTGTATAAAATATGACTATTTTTCAGTTCATTCTTCTAGGAGAAATTGTCCTGAAATGGAACGTTGGACTTCCCTCATCCAAATCGCACCATCTTCAAGGCTACACAACCTCCCTCCTTGAAGAGTGAATCTCTCATGTGGAAATATTCAATGGTCAAGTTTTCTAAAAAGGGATTATATCCCATTTTTATCATGAAGCTATGTAATAAGGAAATATTGTTCAATGGTTTAGTCTCCAACTAATTATGGATGAGCAAACCAAGAAAATTATTATTTTATGAGGGAGTTAAAAACTAGTCGTTATAACAAAAAACTATATAAGCTAGCCCATCCTCTCATTTTGTTGTTGTTGAGACTTTGTGAGAGCATAATGCCATATTTTGGTACTCAATTTCGTTGTGTCACTCTAGATTGTCTACTATAATGCTTGTTTTTATTGGCCAAGGATAACTTTAATTGTTTTTTGACAGGGGTTCCTTAGGAGAATTGAAAGAGGTGACCAATCAATCCATTGAGGAGCTACATAATTGCATGGAAGAAGGAAAATAAACTCTTCATCTCTTTCTTTATTTGTGGGTTCTTAGTTAAACACACCCAAGTTATTGGACCAACTTCTTTGGAAGTAACTTCAACTAAGTGGTAGGTTATCACTTTGACCCTATTTGATTGGTTTTATTGGAGACCATCCATCAAGGAGATCTCCTAGAAAATCCAAGGAGGAACCATCTATTGTTAAATTTATAGCATTGGGGGCAATAGTCCTTCAACTCCATTCCCAATCAACTAGAAATCCATCCAGGCCAATCTTAAACTTGCGGGGTCACAATCACTCAAACTAAGAGACTTCTAAAGGTAAAAAAAAGGTAATTTCCAATTGTTAAATTTAGTATATTCTAAGTGGAGAATGTAAATTTACCAAAATATGATAAACATGACTTTATTTGGTTTCATTAACTATAAGGTATGTTGAATTTGATCCGA
>JZKD02S0724290.1:569900-657869 GCA_000966675.3 Picea glauca
AAAGATATATGTTTGTACTTGATCTTATTTATAGTATTGCCAATTATTGCTGCAAGTTTACATATTTGCAGTTTGAGTGGGCCTAATGGTTAAAAACATGTGTTTCTTCCTAAGAGGTCACAAGTTCAAATCCATAGGGGGGTAGGGTATGTATACCTCCATAGACTTTAGCAGTCAAATCGTTGTGTGGAGGGGGTAGGGTATGTATACCTCCATAGACTTTAGCAGTCAAATCGTTGTGCGGAGGGGGTCCCTTGTCTCGCAAACAAGGGTGTCTCACACACCAATTTGGTGTCTGGCTTGGTCATGACCTTAAAATTATTATTATTATTATTATTATTATTATTATATAAATTTAATTTCTTTCCGTTGATTCAATTGCATATATGAAATTTTTATTTATTGTTTAAGTATATAATTTGTTTTATTGATATTAGATCAACATCAACATTGTATGATATTTTTTTAATTACTCACATCATATTAATTTGTATTGAATAATAATGATGAAAGAAAATAAAATGAATATAGAACTACTACATTAGTAATAAATATAATGAATATGAAACTACTAAACCAAAGATACTACTATTATTAGTCCTTGTCGTAGGCATAGAGGGACTATAGCGATCGATAATTCGTTAACCTCATATTAGATTGTCCTTTGACCACAAATATTTCCATATTGTCTATTGTTGGAACCAGGGAACTGAAAACATCGATTTTTATATAATAAAAAGTATCATATATGTCATGATTTGAATGGACAATGAATTGGAGGTCTTATTGTCAGCTTTGCTATTCCCAATGTTATATATGTTGGCATATCCAAAGTATTTTATCATATATGGTCTTTTTGAATCATATATTTTCTTATGCATTGGTCGAAGGTGGATTAATGCTAGCATTAGTTCGCATGTTTGGCTTAGCATTTTCTGCTAGGTAGAATACATTTCTCTAGCATATTACTATGTGTGATTTTTTCTTTATTCTTGTGTGCTTTGAGAGAACAAGCTTGCCATGCTGCATTTTTTCTTAAATATTTTCACAGGCCTACGTCCTTCAACAGTTCTGACAGTCTTAAGTGTTTACCCAACATGTTTGGCAATCTTAAATGTTTATTGTACAGATGCGTTGCACTACAGTTTCGTTCCATTTTTTTATGGTGTTGTTTGTTGAATTGTTCTCCACCGACATCACTGGTTCAGTGGTTGATGCGTGTTCGCTAGTTCGTTCCATCATTCTTATTCTTGTTTGATTCAAATTTGCAAATTTGAGGTCCTACAGTTGCAGTTGGATCTCTTCATGGTTGTTCATTGGTTTGTTGTTCTTCAAATTTGCAAGTCGTTGGACCTGTTGTTGCGGTTTACAGTTTTTGGGGGCTGAGCTGTTGTCATCCCTCGTTGACAGGTAAGTTTATGTGCCATCGTTTCGTTGCTATTTTTCAATGGTGGCAGTCCCTGCCTCGAAATTTTGTTGCAGATCATCTTTCTTTGTGCTCTTAACTTATGTTCCTGGAAACCATCCATTTTCATATGCCGGCTACCACGTCCATAGCTATTTTGAAAATTGCAATGCAGAGGGGTTTTCGAAAACTAGTTCAGAGCTATCAAAAGAGGGAACCATCCGTCGAGGTGTAGAGGCAAGGAATGTTTTTATTCTGTGGGTCGGAAAACTACGTCCACCTGTTGCCTTTGTGTTGTCCTTTCTATCTTGTAGAACTTTTTTCTGGCTCTGAGAAGCTTGTAGGATGCACGCCATGAATAGGTTCAAATCGATCTTTTTGCTCAGTAAATTTATGGTGTTATTTATTGGCATTTTTTCTTGTGTTTGGTTCACTTTCCAGTATGGGTTTGTTTTCTTGTCATCTACTATGGTGACTAGGGGGATTCAGGTTGACAAGAAGAAGGTTGAAAGATACATACGGGGATTGGTACGCAGTTCCACGCTTGTAGTTTTCCTGTTTTACTTTCCTTTTTCTTTTTTTTCCTTGTTTATTCTTTTTTTCCCCTTTTCTCTATTTTCATGCAAACTGAGAGTATCTAAGAAAGAGCTTCAAAATCACAGTTCAAAAGATGAAATAAGTAATAGATGTTGAGTTGTATGAAATATATACACACTCCATTATACATGACAACAATGACAAGGTTTTGCATAGCAATGGCTTTTTTAGATAGGATGCATTCTCGTATACTGTAGGGGATTGCCTTTTCGATGCATTTCAGGTTCTACTGCATTTTCGCTATTCCTCGACTACCCTGCACAATGGATTGATAGATTATTTATTGGTTTGTTTAAAAAATGGCGACGTTGAGTTATTGGAGTCGTATGAATACGAACTGGAATCTGATTTTCTTCGACATTTGCATGGAATACATGATGTCGCTACGTATTTTTCAAAGATGCGGTTGTTTGCATCTCCAATTTTTCCTGCACATG
Organism: Picea glauca; assembly: GCA_000966675.3. Lineage (NCBI taxonomy): Eukaryota > Viridiplantae > Streptophyta > Pinopsida > Pinales > Pinaceae > Picea > Picea glauca. The sequence continues at coordinate 572,340 of JZKD02S0724290.1, forward strand.
AGAGGGGGCTTTGGGGAGATACATTTTGTATACGGTGGTTGTCTAATTGGCTTAATATATCAATTGGAATATGGTCATTGACAAGAAAAATAAGATATCTACTATTCAACAAAACTACATCTGACAATCCATATTGCATCTTGTTCCATGATGCCAATGTTGTCAGTGGTCATTATGAACCACTACTGTACAGAAAATTGTTCATATGAAATCTTGAAGAAGCTCATATTTACTTTTCCCTCATTTGTAAAGACCTTGAATCGTAGTGGAAACAGATTATGCACATAGACTGTCATGGTTTAAAACTAGCAACAATTGTTGTGTCTAGCTGTGGAGATAGTTTGTTCAATGCAATTTGTTGTTTGGTACCAGCAGAGTTCGATGTGAAGTTGTTGCAGCTTCACACTATACAATCCTTTTGCAATGTAATTATAGGCGGCAGCCAATAGGATTGTAGTTGCTTGCATCAACACCTTTGGCCATATCTCCTAGAAAATATGTCGGAAATTGGAAGTTGGCAAGAATACCTTGTAAACATGGCACTGCCATATGAAAAAGGAAATGTGGAGGGTTGCAGATTCTATTTTCAATGGTTGTCTATCATATTCAGAGTAAATATCCTGGTTTGGTCGGCCTTGCCAGATGGAATTTTCCATTCCTGGTCTATTGATTCAAATTTTGATCGAACAATTGACATCCTCTCATTGAAAATATATACAAAACATATCCATTATCAACCTTTGCTTGGACATATCATTGGTTTAGGGTTCAATGTCCATGCCACCCAAACCACATCGAATCTGCATATGCATGGCATGCTTTTTAGTGAGAATGAAACTCCTCCCAGTTGTGATATGGCTATACAGTGCTTAAACAGAAAAGTCATGTGTGAAATTGATCCCAGTTTTGATGAGGCCATACAATGCTTAAACAAAAAACGTAGACTAAGTTATCACAACTTGAAAAAAGCTATGCGTAAAATTTGACCCAGTTTTGATGAGGCCATACAGGCCTTAAACAAAAAACGTAGACTAAGTTATCACAACCTGAATCAAAGTGAAATTCATCCCAGTTGCCATCAAGTCATTTTGCCTCTGGACAAGAAACGTAAAGTAAGTTACCACAACTTGAAAAAGGTCATGCGCGAGAGAAAAAAATACATTGCTACACTTTCTTTTAGAGAGAAACTCACATATCACAATCTATAGAAATTTGTTCGTGCACAACACAACAGAAACAAGTATGGTCGCATATCCCAGAATGGTCATGCAACTCTCACATTTCATGGGCTAGAAGCAACAACATACACTACTAGCAATGAAAACCAACAAACACTTTCTACCCATACTTCCCTGCGAAAGAAAGATGCAAGACAGACCTACATGAAACAAATTAAAGACACTCCTTCCATTGCATGTGCAATTTGTGAACAATTGAATTTCTCAAAAAACAGTAAGTCTTTCATGCCTAATTTGGAAGCAGAATACCTGCGCTTGACAACGCACGATAAAACATTTTCCAGTGGAAAAATTTGTCTTCCATGCAAACTGTCGCTTGAAAATGGAAAATTGCCACAATTTGCAACCCCTGACCAAATAAGATGTAATACACCACTACCAGATGTAAGTGCACTTATGGAACTTGAAAAGAGACTTGTGTCTCTGCGAATTAAATTTGCACAAATCAGACCCTGGGGCTATAAACGACCCTATATGGGCTTAACAGGATCAATTATTAATGTGCATGTTCAGCTAGATGTTGTGCAAAAAGCCACAATAAAAATCCTTGCCACAATTCATTAGCGATACAATGACAATTGATGTGGCTTTGAAAATATGCTTGCGATACAAAAATCTGTATCAGACGGGTAAAGTGCGTGTGCATGTTGTTATGAAAGCATTAAAGGAATTATGTTCCAGGGCCCTGTACAAAGCACAAAACATTTGTGTAAATGAGAACTGGAACAATGTTCTTGTAGAAGAGGATGCCAACTTTGCAGAGACTCTCAAAAATGCTGGTGAATTTGATACAAGTGATGAATCGGAGAATGAAACACCTGCTGAGACATTGGTGCATGGATTCACTGATTCACAGTGCATTCGTGACTTGCAAGACAAGATTGTCGAAATTGCACCTGTTGAGGGGCAACGTCCACTTGGAATATTCAAGGACAAATTCGTTGAGGAAATGAACTTCCCGACACTCTTTTATGGAGATCCACATGCCACTGACATTACAGAATGATTCAATTATCATAAAATAGTCCGATGGGAGTTGCTACATTCAAGCGGTGACTTGTCCTGTCACATAACAAATTTGTTTTTCAAAACAATGTGCATAATAATAGAGCAAGTTCTCTCATGCATGTGGGTCCGAATAAGAAAAGGTTGGTTACAAGGAAGAAAGTTGTTGGCCAAGGATGTCAAGTACAAAGTAAACCTAGAAAAAATTCTGAAATCTTATATTGGATACATAGATTTCAAAAACATTCGCACCACTCCTGACTATTTGCAACAAAACAAGAAAACTATTTTTTCAATATTGGGCCTGCCAACATTTTTCATCACATTTACAAGTGTAGAGCATTGTTGGGATCCATTGGTGGTTGTTGTATCTGACCTGCATAGGAATAGGAAATGTAAAAAACAAACCGATACACTGGAAAATAATGACATTGACTACCTCACAAGAAAATACCCAGTGACATGTACTCGGTACTATAGACATAAAATAAATGCTTTGAGACAATTGATATGCCATGATGAAACCTTTTTCGGAAAAAATATCGGACTACTTTTTTGTAACTGATTTCCAGAATAGGGGAAATGAACATGACCAGGCATTGTTGTGGATAGAGGGTGCACCAGTCTATGGAGCTGACAAGATTTCAAAGATCGAGCAATTTGTGGACAAATACATAACATGCAACACAGATCATTTGGATACAGAACTTACCAAAGTTCATAGACATTACCATACAAGAAGTTGTAGAAAACGAAAAAAAATTGCATTGCAAATAAAACTTTCCTATGCCACCAATGAGAGCTACAAGAATCATAGAGCCACTTAGTTTAGAGGACAATGTTGTTGTTGAGAGATCTAAATCCTTGTTCGCATTTCTAGAACTAGGAGAATTTGACAAGATGATGAGCTTTGATGACTTCTTGACAAAGATAAATCTATCAGAAGATGAGTACATCCAAGCCATACAATGTATGCTTAAACAACCAACAGTTTTCCTTAAACGAAAACTTTCCCATATTTGGAAAAATAGTTTCTCCAAGGACATGCCAGTTATGTGGAAAGCAAATACAAATGCACAGTACATGCTCAATGCATATGCTACAGCATCGTATTGTACCTCGTATATGACAAAGGTTGACAAATCTATGACAAGTGCATTCAGAAGAATACGCAAAGAACATGAAAGAAGTCATATTGATGCCATACAAATGATACACACACTTGCCAATACATTGTTTAATCTTCAACAAATATCTTCTCAACAAGAAATTCACATTGCACTTTCCCTGCCCCTCACTTGTAGTTCAAGGAAATGTGTCTTCATAAACACATCTCCACTTGAGAAACACACATTCGTGCTTAAACCACTGATTTTGCTAGAACAAGAGCCTGACAATTCAGAATACATGTTATGTCACTCTATTGTTGATGATTACCTCTAACGTCCATGTCCTATTAGGCATATCTGCTTAGCAAAAATTGTATCCTATTACAAAAAAAAGGGTACAGCCATATCAAAAAGAAAAAAACCCTTTGTGATACGGTTTGTCAAATACAATAAACATTTTGACTATGAAAACTATTGTAGAGAAAAATTGTTGTTGTACGTTCCGTTCAATGGAAATGAAGAGACATTAAAACATAACTTTTCTACATGGGAGGTTGCGTATGTTGCCTATGAGACTATAGTGCACATCATTGAAGCTAGATTTACCTGCAATGTTAATCCAACATGGGGTGATCTAGAAATTGCAGTTAATGAGCTAGAAAACCTTGACAATCCTGATGAGGCATTCACAAACTGAAAAACAACCAAAACTCCTTGCGAGTCCTATGACTTACAAGAGGATTTTCCTCATCCTCGAGTAGGTGCAAGTGAAAAACATATCAATCTTGGCTTTCAAGTCACAAAACATCCTTTCCTAATTGAAAATAATCAATACCATAGAATAAGATGTCTATTGAATCGAGAAAAACAAACAATTCTAAAGGACATTACGTTTAAAAAACACTTGAACATGGACACTCCTGTGCACTTGTTCCTTACAGGCGGAGCAGGAACATGCAAGACATTCACAACGAAAGCATTGTTCCAAATGCTTATATGAATCTATGATTCAAATAATTCCTTTGATCCTATGAAACCAAAGGGCCTAATAGTTGCATACACATGAAAAGCTACATATAATGTAGGTGGAACAACAATCCACTCTGCATTTTTAATGCCTTTTAACAAGACACAGTTTCTTCCACTTAGCAAGGAATGTTGGATAGATTGTCTAAGCTTTATGACGAACTCCAACTTTTCCTTATAGATGAAGCATATTTGATTGGAAGTCGGTTCTTGTATTCCATTGACAACCGACTAAGAATCATAAAACATGTGCACATGAAACACTTTGGAAACATTGACATGATATTCTGTGGGGATCTTTACTAGGCACATCCCATCCAAGATTCTTTGATATTTGAACAACCTACCGTTAACATGCAAACAGTGACGCATGACTTCTGGAGAGACAATATTAAATTCTTTGAATTGCATACTACAATGCGCCAGATAGATGAAACATTCATTGCAATTCTGAATAGAATGTGAACAAACAACCAATAAAATGATGACTTAACATATATCAATTCCAGGTGCTTGTGGCATGCACCAACAAACCCAACGTTCCCTTACCTTTTCTATACAAATAAGGATGTTGCAATTCATAACATGCACATGCTATCGCTCATGCCTGGCGATGATATCATCATCACTTCAATTGACCTGGAAGAAGACAACCATGGAAATGTGCCAGGTCATGAACATACAACCACTTTACCTTTGCAGCTTGTCTTGAAATTAGAAATGTTGGTTGAAATATATGCATGTAACTATGATTCACACGATGGCTTAGTCAATGGTGCAAATGGAATACTCAAAGGCTATACAAAAACAGAAAAACTCGATGTCCTTTGGATTAAGTTCCATGAACCGCATATAGGCAAGTGACAAGCAAGCAAGTTAGCTTATCTATATAATTCAAACACTGCAAGCGATTAGACAACTATTTTGCGAATATCAAAGCCAGTATCGACATCAACAAAGATAGGTCGACTGAAGATTCGAAAATAGTTTCTGATTAAACTTGCATGTGCACATACAGTCCACAACTCGCAAGGACTAACACTTGATAATGTTGCATTTCAGCCTACTGGAATTTAGGTACATGGACTTGTGTACACAACATTGTCCCTTGTCAGAAGCATAGACTCCTTGTATTTACTAAGTCCTCTTACAAAAGATAACTTCAAAGTGAAACACAAAGTTGATATTGAAATGGAACGACTTAGGACCACCAAATGGAAATTGTGCTATGATTACCAATTCATACAAACAAATTCATTTGTATCAATTCTCTCACTTAACACATGCAGCTTAAATGCACACATGGATGATATACTCAATGACTATGATACAATGCAATCCAATATTTTGTGCTTGCAGGAAACATACATGGCATTATGCATGCAAAACAAACAATTCCCAAATCACAATTGCATATCAAGTTACATTACACATGGGGTGATGATATTGGTGAAAAAACATGTACCAATTTTGGACCATATACATATTGAAGAAAAGAATGTTGAGCTGGTGCTTGCAAAAAAAAATTCCATGAAACAGAAGTTGCAATACTCAATCTATATGTTGCTCCCCATGCATTATTCTCCAACATAGTAGATGTTATTTCCAATGAAATGGGCCATTTCCATATGAACGGACCCATTGTGCTTGTAGGAGACTTCAATATTGGCATGCTACAAAATAATGGTAGAACAAAAGAATTGGAAAACTACATGTGCAAATACAATCTCCCCTTTCTTTTGAACAACACAAACCATCTGCAAAATGCACTTATTGACCATGTGTGGTCAAATGTGCCCATTCCTCAATACAGTATGTTTATCTTAGACACATATTGATTTGATCATGATACAATTGGTATTGCACTTGAATTATGATATATACATCAAACATATTGCAAAGTCATATTTCTATGTTTCAAAGCATATATGTATAGCTTGTTGCGAAAAAACAAAACAAAACAAAAACAAATTATCCAACTTCTTAGTTTTCTCAGATTTGTACACATATTGGTCTGGTCACCATACAGTTGGTGTTGTGCTTGAATTATGAAATATACATTATGCAAAAAAAAAAAAGGTACATTCTTCTAAAACTATCTGTTACTCTATTCATCTTATTCTATTTTTTTTAGTGTATGTACATAGTACTTCCCTCTTTATTTACATGTTAACTTATGTTCATATCCGTTTTGTTTTGTACTTTTGTTCATAGAAACAAACAGGAAAACTAGACACCGCAAAGAACTCCCAACCAGAAATGTAGAGGAATCCATGCAAAGGTGCATTTTTTCTACCCATGTTCCATATTCAATAGTTTTTTGTTTACTCTGTCTGTATTTGTTGAACTAGTTTGCAGCTCCAATTTTTTTTAGCTTTTTTCGACACTCCATATCTTCCTCTACATTCACTTGTCTTTGTGTGTGTAATACAAATTCAATCTTAAGCTCCACATGCTGGAGTTTGTCTGTCAATTTCTATATTGCAGAACTCTGAATGTTGTTTGGAGGACACAGAACAATAGAACTGCAATGTTGAGAGAGGCAGCCCGCAAGTCTGCTTGTCAATTTGTATATCATGCAACTCTAGGTGTTATTTGTAGGACATAGAACATTAGAGGCCCAATTTAGAGCCTGCAAACCCGTGATCCAAAAAAGTGGCTAAGTATGGAATAAGGGATCTGTACATGCTCTATAACATGTCATGTCCATACTTTATAAAAGTACATATTTAGTATGTGTTGCTTGTTACTCGAAGCCCGCTAGCCCTGGATTTTGTCTGTCAATTTGTAGATCGCAAAATTGAATAGAAGTACAATATTGATCCAGTCAACTCACAAGTCTGCTTGTTAATTTGTATATCGCGCAAATCTGGGTGCTATTTGCAGGACACGGAACATTAGAGGCCCAATTTAGAGCCCACCAGCCCGCAAGTCCACGATCCAATAGAAGTGAAATGTTGAGCCAGCCAGCCCGCAAGTCCACTTGTCAATTTATATATCGTGGAAGTCTAGGTGCTATTTGTAGGACACATAACATTAGAGGCCCAATTTAGAGCCCGCAAGTCCGCAATCCAAAAAAGTGGCTAAGTATGGAATAAGGGATCTTTACATATTTAGTATGTATTGGTTGTTTCTTGAAGCCCGCCAGCCCTAGAGTCCGCTTGTCAATTTCTATATCGCGAAAATCAATAGAAGTACAATGTTGAGCCAGCCAGCCCGGAAGTCTGCTTGTCAATTTGTATATGGCGGAATTTTGGGTGCTATTTGTAAGGCACAGAACAATAGAGGTCGGTTTTTTAGCCTGCCGTCCTAAGAACCCACGATCCAAAAAGTGTACATGCTCTATAAAATCTCAGGCAGCCCGCAAGTCCGCTTGTCAATTTGTATATCCGGGAACTTTGGGTGTTATTTGTAGGACACGGAACAATAGAGGCTTATTTTTTGAGGCCGAAAACTCGAGAACCCGCGATCCACAAAGTGGCCAAGTATGGAATGCGATATCCATACATGCTCTATAAAATCTCATTTCCATACTTTATAAAGGTACATATTTAGTTTTCCCTAGTTTCTACACATACTGGTCTGGTCACCACACAGTTAGTGTTGCACATGAATTATGAAATATGCACTACGAGTCCGACCGAGCGCTTTCATTTCCTTAGCCAATTTTATGCCCGCGGGTTCTCAGTTACACGTTATAGAACTCTCATTCCCCATGTTCCAAGTGTACTTCTCTCATCCAAAACTTGGGTAATCCATGTCTATGCTCGCAGGTTCCCAGATGATGGAGTGGCAGATTTCATGTCCATTTATATCTCTACATCACGAGTCCAACCAAACGTCATTCGTTTTCATAGTTTGCAAATTTTATGGTCATGGGTTCCTTTGTGGGCGCCATCCAGCTCTCATGTCCCGTGTGTGCGGTATACATATTGCGCCCGAAACTTTGGTTATTTACAATTGGATCCAGACTCAAAGCCTGCGACACATTTGATAAAAAAATTTAATTAAATTGTACAATATCAATATTTAATATTAATAATTTAGTTCTTGAAAAAAATGTTTTTTAGATAATGTTAGATATATAACATATATGTTATATGTTATAGACATAGACAATCGCAATATTGAGCCTGCCTATCTTGGATTTCGTCTATCAATTTGTATATCGCGGAACTCGCAGTGCTACTTACAGGACGCGGAACAATAGAAGTGAAATGTTGAGCAACCCAACCCAAAGTCTGCATGTCAATTTGTATATCACGGAACTATGGGTGCTAGTTGTAGGACACGGAACAATAGAGGTGGAATCCCATATCCATACTTTATAAAAGTACATATTTAGTATGGATTACGTGTTCCTCGGAAAATTTCTAGGTCCGAAAGTGGCAGATACACGTGTTCAGATTTCCACTTACTTTTATATCGCCAGCCCGACCGTCCGCTTGCCTGTTTCATATTGTACATATTACATGTAATATGTATTACATATTACATGTAATATGTATTACATACTACATGTAATATGTACTACATATTACATGTAATGTGTAATACATATTCAATCTTGAGCCCGCCAGTCGTGGAGTCTGTCTGTCAATTTGTATATCGCGGAACTCCAAGTGTTGTTTCGAGGACACGGACCAATAGAAGTCCAATGTTGATCTAGCCAGCCCGTAAATCCACTTCTCAATTTGTATATCGCGCAAGTCTGAGTGTTGTTTGTAGCACACGGAACAATATAGGCCCAATTTTGAGCCCGCCAGCCCAATAACCTGCGACCCAAAAAGTGGATATTTTGAGCCGGCCAGTGCAATAACCTGCGATACATATTACATGTAATGTGTAATACATATTCAATCTTGAGCCCGCCAGTCCTGGAATCCATCTGTCGATTTGTATATCGCGGAACTCTGAATGTTGTTTGGAGCACACAGGACAATAGAAGTGCAATGTTGACCCAGCCAGCTGGCAAGTCCGTGATCCAAAAAAGTGGCTAAGTATGGAATAAGGGATCTATACATGCTCTATAAAATGTCATGCCCATACTTTATAAAAGTACATATTTAGTATGTATTGCTCGTTTCTCAGAGCCCACCAACGCTGGAGTCCATCTATCAATTTATATATCGTGGAACTCAATAGAAGTACAATGTTGAGCCATCCAGCCCGCAAGTCCACTTGTCAATTTGTATATCGCGGAATTATGGGTGCTATTTGTAAGGCACAGAACAATACAGGCTTGTTTTTTAGCCCACTAGCCCCAAAACCCGCGATCCAAAAAGTGTACATGCTCTATAAAATCTCAGCCAACCTGCAAGTCCACCTGTCAATTTGTATATCATGGACCTCTAGGTACTATCTATAGGACACAGAACAAAAGAGGCCTATTTTTTAGCCTGCCATCCCAAGAACCCACGATCCACAAAGTGGCCAAGTATGGAATGTGATATATGTACATTCTCTATGAAATATCATCTCCATACTTTATAAAGGTACATATTTAGTTTTCCTTGCCTTGTAGACATACTGGTCTGGTCACGACACAGTTGGTGTTGCACATGAATTATGAAATATGCACCACAAGTCCGACCAAGCGCTTTCGTTTCCTTAGCCAATTTTATGCCCGCGGGTTCCCGGCTACGCATTATCGAACTCTTATTCCCTATGTTCCAACTGTACATCTTGCATCCAAAACTTGGGTAATCCATGTTTATGCTCATGGGTTCCCAGACGGCGAAGTGACAAATTTCATATTGTTACAAGGGAAAAACTCTCTATGGCCAAGGGTAAACCACAACAGACAGGTATGACTGCAGAAATCAACTCAATTCCAACATGCACTATATAAACTAATGTGCAATATGAGGAAGAATCCTACCTCGATCCAATCATTTGATGTCATTCCACCGTTGAGCACTTTGACCCAAAGCCTTACACTTGCAAGGAGTTCTCAAAAAACAATGATGCAAGTATATAGTGACAATGTATAAAATGAGTTAGCACATCAGATAACACAATCCATTAATAAACATTACAAACATGCCCATGGATAGTAATCATATATTTTCAAGATATCGATAGGACGAGAAAGGAGTATTTCTATTAATAATTAATCAATAGAACTATCAACATTACAGACTTCAGTGTCGGCACGGTTCGAAACCAAGAAACCAGGTTCCTTCCAACTGGGTCTCCACCACTTCAATCCTCCACCAAAGGCAAGCTCATAGAAAAGAGAGAATGAGATCCTCTTGACAACAAGGGAAGAGCTTGGGGCCTAAACACTGTATTCAAACTTGAGGGATAAAAGGATGCAGACTCAATATGAAGTAATTTCTCCAAAGTAAATTTTCTCTCAAAGTTGAATGCTTTCTCTCTCTTTTTCCATAGCTCGAAATTGTACTCTTATAGCCTCTAGAATACAACTGAAGGGCTAAGTTGGAACGTTTCCAGTATATTGAAGGCCAAAGATCAGATATCTTCTGTTGTGACATGGAAACCCGACCTCATTTTGTATTTTCTGGCACAAATCTCGATATACGGGAGCTGTAGTGGAGCATCAAGTGTATACGCATCTTGCAAAGCAGTTAGGGAGCATATATGTGGAAAAATATATATTTTTGGCTCTGGATTTATCAAAAAGGGGTTGATAAGTCTACATAGGGAAATGGAAAAAGTCCCTCTATGCAAGATCACAATGGTGAGGCAAATCTTGCTATAATAGATGCCCCCTAATGTGTGAGTTCAGAGGAGTATCTGCGATGGCCTAAATACATTATAAATAACCCAGAAGTGGAGTGGTAGAGAACCAGTTAGATGAACTCAATTGCTCATTACATTATGTACTGACTTTGCATACATGGCTGCCAAAAATACAATGCAGATCCATGTGGAAAACATACCAACAAGTGTTCATGGCCATCAGTAGGCAAATATAAATGTGTTTGTTATCTCCTCAAATAAATCAATTGAGATTTTGCATTTTAGGTGATAGGATGTCTTTTAAAAAAGGAACTTTTTAAAAAAAATTAAAGCTCGTTTCTCAAAGCTTTACGCATGTAATAAAGTTTAAATAAACGTTTGTTTAGTTTTTATTTGATCTAATTCAAATCTCAGGTTTCGGTGACTTAGGCGAACATTTCGATTTTTCATTATCCACTAAAAGCCTTAGCTTTCGGTAGCTTAAACAAAGGAATTTAGAGCTATTTTAGCCACCGAAATCGCAGAAGCGAGGAAAGAGTCAGCACGTCCTTTCAAACGTTTCAACCGTCCGGTTCGAAGTTTTATAATTGCAATAAGTCGTCGAAAAGACAAGAGAACAAACCATTCACGACCGGAAGCTGATCTCTGGATGATATAAGCGAATCTTTTCAGATCGTTGTATCATCAAGCCATATGCTTACGTACCCTCCATCATTACAGTTATCGACCATGACTATTGCAAATCACCAACCATTCTGTTGCATCCCTTGTAATCAGTTCCACGTTCTAAAGCTCGCCTCAATTTTCTCATTTATGTCATAGCTGAGCCAACTCTCCCTAACTCTACGTTGTGTAACTCTCCCCCAAAATTCGTTCCTTCGATCACAGGTGTGTGGAAACATTGTGGCAAATGAAGAGAGGAGCGTCAACCCTGAGGAAAGAGATCGACAACATCATTTACCTGGAATCACACCCAAAGGTATGTCAAATGTTCAAGATGCAGGGTGTTATAATTTTTGCAAAAAATTACAGAGTTCTCATCAACAAGTGGCAGAGGCCTTTGCCCTCAATTTCGATGGAAAGAAAGCAATCATAGGTCGGGATGAATTTGAGATAGATGAAGCCCTCATAGTTGAAGTGACAGAGCTTCCCATGACTGGAGAAAAATGGTTTAAAACTACTGTCACTAAGAATGTTGAATTCAGGTCTTATTTGAAACCAGAACACATGGGTTTGATATGGAAGAAAGGAATTCATGTGTCTTTCCTTGAAGAGAAATGGCAGCAGTTATTAAAATCCATAATGGTTTATGTAACTTATGAAGTGTGATACAACAGAGTGATGATTTACCATTTTAAACTTATAAATCATTTGACTGGTAGAAACCCACTCAATCTACCCTATTTTCTCCACAGAAGTTTATCCAAAATGGCTCATCAAGTCAAGGTCAAGCCTAATCAAGTTGCAAGTAGATTATCCCACCATAGTCTGATCAAACTTTCAGTTTGTGAGTTGTTTCAAAGAAGAGGCAAAGAGTGGAATTACTTCTTGTTCTAGAATGATTTCTAGACTGAGGTTCAGCCAGAGGGTAAAAAGAGTCCTCATTCCAAGAGGTCTTCTACTCCCAGAAGTGGAAAGAGGAGGAGGAGAGCTATCTCTCCAGCTCCAGTTAATCAACCCTCTCCTTCCTCTAAGCTTTACAAAACTAAGAAGAAATTAAATTTCAACAGTGAAAAAGAAAAGGCCAAAGAATCCCCAGTGAACAAAAACATTCTTAATCTTCCTTACACAGAATTGGAGGATGAAGAGCACCAAATTGAAACAGGGCACGAGAATTTAGTTACCACAGGGCATGAAAATTTTGTTTTTGTGGATATATACACAGCAAGTTATGAGGACCTTCCATCACCTACACCTCAAGAAGAAAAAGAACCACAAATTGCAGTTGCCTCATCTAGAAAACGAGTGAAGCAGAGTAAATCAAAGGAAATCAAGAATCTTAAGAAGAAGTTAGTCGAGCAAGAAGTGCTAGAAAGGGTAATAAAAACCAGGTATGAAACTCTGTGAAAGAACTCTGCAGAAAGAAACTCATCCTTGGAAAGATTAGCCCGTGAAAGCATAAAGGAGAAGAAAAAGAAGGACAAGATTGTAAAAGACTACAACAGCTTATGGAGAGTAGCTCAGGGCTTGAAGAAAAAGGTCAGGGCTTTGAGGAAACAAGTTATGTCTTCAAAACACCAGGCTCAGACACATGCTTCTCTTGAGACCCTAGCAGAGGTGGCAGTTCAGTGCAATGAACCAGAGGTAGCCAGTAATCCTACAATCTTTGAGCAAGATGCAAAAGCCTAAAAAGATATGTCCTAAGGCGTTTTTGAGCTAAGACAAGGGAATTTTTGGTATTTTGGTAATCTCAGGTTTCGATGGCTTAGGCGAGCATATCGATTGTTCATTAGCCACTGAAAGTAGAGCTTTCGGTAGCTAATTGGTCCGAATTCTATCTACTCTAGCTACCGAAAGCACTGATAAGGAAGAAAGTTAATGTTTTTGCACAGGTCCAAGTTTTCCTTGTCCAAAAGCCTCAGAAATGGTTCTAATCAATGGACGATAATTAATGACATCCTTATCAAGAGTTTGTTTTGGTTTTTGGGGTGCTCTACAAGACAGAAAGGTAAAAAACGATTAGCTATTTTCAAGGATATGAAGTTGTTTGACTGTCAATAGGTGTCATGTTCAACTCCTCCCATATCACATGAGATCCAACAGCCTCGAAAGGCTCACTACACCTGTCAAAGAATTTGAAGAACATAAAGATCATTTGAGAATTTGAATTGGCCTAGTTTATAGGATCTTTGCCTACTTTCTTGGGCCAGTTATTGATTTTCTATTTTAGGCAAAATTCGATCCAGTAATCTAGGATGTTGAAGCTGTTTGTAAAAGGCTATAAATCCCAAAAAAAATGATGAACAAAGGGTTCGATTTTGAGTTCTATAATCCACTGTTATTGTAAAAAAGACACTTTCTTTAATATATTAAGCCTGCAAGCTTCTTTCATTGTTATTGTCAGACTCTCTTTTATCTTTGTCTAGGCCTATGAGTTGAAATCATTCCTTTGTCTATGGTTAATGATCCCATGGTAACTATCATCTTACCTTTGATTGTTAAGCAAGAATCATAAGCATCCTTTGCTAGTTTGTTGAACCATCATATATATTGCCTATGTATGTTCTGTTAATATTATGGTCGCTTCGGGAGGTATGAACCTCTATTGTGACCTATGACGAGATTAGAATATTCCAGAAGGAAGTAAAGAAGTAAAGGAAACCCTAGACAAGTTGTCAGCTGCAGAAATATAATTAACATGAATTAATTAGTACCCAAGAGGAGAAGTCGGCCCCAGTGAGTCTGCTAGACTACTATGGTCTGCCAGAATTGGCAACCATAGGGGGATTTGCCAGCAGCCGAACTTTTCCTGGAAACCTGGTGCCAGTCAAACTCCAGGCCCCTTTTTCCTAGGTTATCACCAACAACCCAAACTACCTTTCCTAGCAACCTTGCATTTCCCAGATTTGACAAGCTTGTTGAATGACCCTATCTGTCACGATCCGCGTTGGCCTTCTATGTCGACGAAGTTGCCTTCAGACATCCCAAAGTTCGAAGCCAAGCCTAACGAAGATCCAGGAGATCATGTGACTACCTTCCATCTTTGGTGCTCATCTAACTCGTTGAAAGATGACTCCGTACAGTTGTGATTGTTTCAACGTACTCTCATTGGGAGTGCCACGAAATGGTACATTGAGCTCGATCGCTCAAGATACTCTTCCTTCAGTGAACTGGTGATGGCTTTATTTAACCATTTCCAGTTACCTCTGAGATACAACGCTGGCACCGAATTGCTGGCCAATTTCTCATAAACAAAAGTGGACCATATCTCTGATCACATTCAAGAATGGAGACGCAGAAAGAGTTTAATAAAGGTACCAGTCCCACTAGCATTTATGCTCGAGTGGTTTCTTAAGTCTTTGGTCCCATAGTTTTCCAAAGACATCGTGACGTTAGGAGTATTTTCTGAAGAAGATGCCATCATGAGAGCTCAACAACTTGAGCTAATCTATTCTCAGACCGGTTTATTATACGAGATCTTGCCAGATGCACCATGCTCAATACTTGATAAAACCAGACAAAGAGCTAGACCACATGCCGATGGTATCGTTGGTTCAGCACAAACAAAGCCCACTGAGAAACTAACGACTCAATTGCAACAATTGTCTATACAACACACAGTGGCCAGCCAAACTACTACTTTGGTTTCTCCCCCTACCAAAACATCGGATGTACACGCAATACAATCGACTAATCCAAAGGCCACCCAGCAGCCTAAAGGAAAGAAAAAACAATGAAAGAAGGGTAAGGGTGATAAGAAACCCACCGATAATGCTGGTGGGGGAAATACTAAGAAACCGAAGGTGAGGTATCCATGCAACCTGTGCGTGGAAGACCACCCGACCCACCTTTGTCCCCAGCTTGCAAAGGCCCAAAAGTTTGTGACACAACAATAGCCTGTTGTGTTAACCAATCCATTCCAACATGGGAAAAATCTAACACAGGCCTCTACAAGCACGGAAGGAGGCAACCAAGGACCCTCTCCACCATCGAACAACCCCACATCTGCTAATGTGTATATGGTGAAGAGTGATTCTTTTATATTGACTAGAGTGCATGAATATAGTAAACCAGGCACTTCTGAGAAGGGTAAAGAAGCTAAACTCCTATCTCTTCCTCTACAGATTGAGAATACTTTGGGTGAAACAATGACACGCATTCCCAAAGGCGCTTTCAAAAAAGATTCTCATAACCCAAATGCAAGGGCTGCCCCAAACAATTCTTTCGTGGAAGATTTATCACAAACCCCTTGTGCGATGTCTGCTTTGGAGGTCCTCCAAAGTTGCCCTTCCCAGAGGAAAGCCTTGTTAACCGCTTTAGGATCTATTGAGACTTGTAATCCGGGTGCAATCATGTTGGATACCACGTAGCATTTCAGATAGTAGTGGCTTATCCCATGAAAACTTTTACTCGAAATATTTTCCACACGGTGGTCGATGAGGGAGCCTTGACATGCATTATGTCGTTGGCATGTTGGAAGGTCGTTGGCCAACCCGTTTTGTCTCCATCACCTACTCTCCTCACTGCTTTCGACGGTCGTTCATTTTGACCACATGGTATCATTCCCTCTTTCCCCATGCAGTTAGGAGGGAAGACCGTGTGTGTCGAGGTAGAGGTAGTTGATGCTCCCCTCGAATATAACCTCTTGTTAGGAAGGAGTTGGACTTATGTCATGCAAGTTGTGGTTGCTATAGTTTTTTGGGTCTTGTTGTTTCCACATGAGGGCCGGATAGTGACCGTCGATCAATTGTCTTTCTCCAGACCTGAACCTTCATTGGGGGCATCCACGGTCTCAATGATCGATAATCCTCAACCAGGTGTAGTCAATGTAGGGATTGGTTTGTGCCCATCTTTGATGGGTACCTTCGATTACCCACCCCCTCAAGGTGATATCAAGTTTATATCCAATCACCATAAGGTTGATATTTTTCAAGTTTCGTAGTTTCGCACAACTTACTTCGACGATCCGTGGATACTTCCTTCCCCATCGACCACGATGGGTGGTACAGGGCACTCGGGCATGTCCATGCCCTTGTCTGTAGCTGAAGTAGTGTAATATTTAGTACAGCAAGCTTCAGCCAACACTGATCCAACTACTGCACAAGAGTTCAATCCACTTCTAGAGCCTATTTGGGCTCAGGGTTCTCTTGCTCACACCGATTCATTAGACTTAGTCTTGCCCACTGATGAAGCTATAATTGAGGCAATGACTAGTCGAGACAAACCCTGGGAGGATATGCATCACAGATCATACTTCCTCCCAGCGTTAAGTAGAATCGAAGCTGGAGAATTCACCTTGACTATGATGGGAGATAGGTCTTGTCCCATTAATCCCTTAGCTACACACAAGGTTTATGCTGAGGGTAATATGGCAACTATCGTTGAAACCTTACCGATCAATATCTCCTGAAACCCTATCGTCATGGAGAATGTTTTCATCGGAGCTTATTGCTCCCCCGGAGAGATTCAAACCTATATGAATCTTTTTAAAGAATTCCACGACATTTTTTCCTAGTCTTACGAGGAAATGCCAGACATCGATCCAAAAATAGTTGAACATGAAATCACAACGTATCCAGATGCCAAGCCTGTCCGGAAGAAGCTTCGTTCAGTTAACCCCAAGAAAGCAGCAGTCATTAAGGTTGACATTGAGAAACTGCTCAAAGTCGGTTTTATCTACCCTATCCATTTGACCCAATGGGTGTCAAACCTCGTGCCGATCAAAAAAAAACAAGGCACAATTCGTGTATGTACAGACTTCTGTGATTTGAACAAGGCCTGTCCCAAAGACAATTTTCCCACACCATTCATCGACCAGATAATTGATGAATGTGCGGGTTGCGAGGCCTTCTCTTTCATGGATGATTTTTCGGGATATAATAAAAAACAAATCAAACCCAAAGACCAGCACAAAACGGCATTCATCTGTCCATGGGGTACATTCGTGTATCGTAAGATGCCTTTTGGTCTCAAAAATGTTGGAGCCACCTTTCCATGGGCCATGTATTTTTCTTTCCATGACCTCAAGCATATAGTCGAGGCCTATTTAGATGATTTAGCATCTCGATCTCGCAAGAGAACGGATCATCCCACACACCTTCGACTTATCTTTGAGCGTTGTTGCTACTTCCGGATTCGCTTGAACCCAAACAAGTGCAGCTTTTGCGTAACATCAAGATGATTGTTAGGTTTCATAGTGTCAACAATAGAGATCATGGTCGATCCTCTCAAGGTTGAGGCAATAATTCAGTTCCCCCCCCCCCCACGCACAATCCTTCAACTTCGGAGTCTCCAGGGCAAGGCGAATTTTCTAAGATGCTTTATCACTGACTACATCGAGATCACCAAGGGATTTATGCGCTTACTTAAAAAAGACGTTCCTTTTTATTGGGACGATGCCACTCAATGCTCTTTTGCCGCATTGAAACATGCACTCACAACTACCCCTCTGCTCCGACCACCTAACTATAACAAGGATTTCTTATTATATCTAGCTGCAACAGAGTCAACCACTGGCATGGTCTTAGTTTAGGAAGATGACTTGTTCTCAGAATATGTTATCTATTATCTAAGCCAAGGCCTCGTAGGACCAGAACTCAATTGTTCTCATATTGAAAAACTTGCATTGGCAGCAGTCCATGATGTTCAACGGTTATGTCATTATGTTATGTTTCGTAAGACCACTGTCATTGTTGTCGTGAATCCATTTCAGTACATGTTGACATGACGGGTAATAGGCCAAAAAAGCAGTAGATGGATAGTCATCCTCCAGGAGTTTGACTTAGATTTAGTTTCAGCGAAATCCAAAAAGTCACTGGTCTTCGCAGAACTTATTTCGGAACTTCCAGTTGAGTTAGGTGATATTGTGCCCGAAGAGTCACCTATTAGAGGAGATATGTTTTTGATCACCTCTTCGGATCCCTGGTATGGAGATATCCTAATCTATCTCCAGACTTTGAAGTGCCCCACCATTACTTCTCACGATGAGCGTCGACGCATACACCATTAGGCTAAGAATTATCTCATACTTGATGATACATTGTATCGGAGAGGTGTAGACTGCATCCTACGCCGGTGTCTCAATCACGACGAAGCAGATATCGTTCTTAACAATTTCCATACCAAAGCTTGTGGTGGTCATTTGTCTGGGTTGGCAGCAGCCCAAAAGATTCTACGAGTAGGTTACTTCTGGCTGACACTTATCAAAGATTGTATCGAATTGGTCAAGAAGTGCCATCCGTGACAAATCTTCTCTCAGAAGATGAAGGCACATCCCGCTCCCATGTTTCCTGTCATCACAGTTGGTCCCTTCACAAAGTGGGGGATTGATTACACTACATGCAACCCTCCTTCAGCAAGGGGGCACTGCTATATCATCGTAGTTGTAGACTAATTCACAAAGTGGATTGAGGCTATGCCAACGTTTAAATATGATGGAGAGACTGTAGCTCTCTTTTTATTCAACCAGATAATAGCAAGGTTCGACGTCCCAAGGGATATTATCACTGACCATGGCAGTCACTTTCAGAACCAGATGATGACCGAGTTAACATCAAAGCTTGGGTTACAGCAGGAACATTCATCACCCTACTACCCCCAAGCAAATGGTCAGGTGGAAGCTGTGAACAAAACTTTTAAGACTATTCTACAGCGAACGATTAACTCAACCAAGTCAAATTGGCATTTGATGTTATACTCGGCATTATGGGCTTACCGAACATCTGTTAATACTGCAACCAGTTTCTCACCTTTCCAACTTGTTTATGGGCTAGAGGTAGTCTTGCCTATCGAATGTTAGATCCTGTCTCTAAAGTTGGCAGTACAGTTATTGCCAGACACTTCTCCACTTGAAGAACGATTAGTATATCTTGAACAGCGTCATGATGCAGCCCTGGCCAACGAGGCTCACAAACATAAGGTCAAGTGTCAGTATGATAGGTCCATTCGTCCTCATATTTTCTCTGAATGCGACCTTGTCCTGGTCTATGACCAAGATAAGGACCCCTTGGGGGCAGGAAAATTCAAACCCATGTGGTTCGGACCTTTCAAAATAAAAGAGGTTTTAAAAAAGGGCGCTTATCGTCTGGTTGACTTTGAAGGGAATGCTTTGGCGGCGCCTAGAAATGGGCTCTACCTCAAGAAGTATTACTCATAGGCAGGTCACTGTGGGTAACTTTTTGTAACATATGTATAGTCTTTGTACTATTACTTTTTAGTTTCTTTTAGTGTTATAGACGTGTCATTGATGTTATCTTTCGTCACTGTGCCAGATGTCAAGTGATTCTGAGGTATTCATTGGGTATGCAAACGGTGCTAGTTGGCACACTCGGAGGCTCGCCTCCATAGCTTGGGTAATCTTTACACCTCAAGGCCAATTATTATCTTCTGGAGGTATATGCTTAGGTGACACCACAAACAATGTCGTCGAGTATAGTGCAGTTATTGAGTTGCTTCGTGACGCTTTGTCATTTGGTATCTCTCATCTCTGGGTCTATCTCGATGCTCAGCTGGTGGTGTCTCAGTTAAACGGAGTATACCGGGTTCATGATCCAACTTTACACCGACGATTCCATAGGGTACATCTCTTAGAACGAAACTTTGATTATATTACATATTTTCATGTTCCTGGGAGATTAAACCAAGTTACAAATACTCTAGCTAATCAAATTTTAGATTGGCATCTTGCACACATATGAAAGAACATTCACATAAACATGTAAATACATTTTTTGCACACATGATCCATAAGATACAAAAGACAAAAAAAACATACATAATATCATAGCGTAACCAGAGTACATAGATGGATGCAAGTGCCTCAAAAATATGACCAATAACGAGTCATGGGGCTTATGCCCTCAAAAAATATATACAAGTAGTGCTTGTGGCACATAAAAATGTCTAGCTAAGGTCAAGGCCTATGGGCCCTATTATACTGGGGCAGGGCGTTGGCTAAACGCCGAAACAACCGGACCCAAGTCTGTGGTGCCCCCACTACATGAGGTTGCATAGATGGTGGCAGGTCCTCAATCTCTACCATCAAGACCATGCGAGTGAGCGCAGTAAAGTTCCGCTCGACTCATCTCAATACCCTCTCAGCCTCCCCGACTGGAAGATTAGTATGGTCACCAATTCTGTTGTGGTGGGAAATCCCCCTACATACTAGCAAATAGGGTTATATTATGCATGCAGATATGACCGAAAGAAACCTACTTTCTACCTTTGTCCCCAGACCTAATCCCCGTTTCTTTTCAGTGAATACATGGTTAGACCAACAGTCCTTGTTCTGGATGGTCGATGTTGATCCTTCTTCATGCTTGACCACTTGTTGGCATCTCTCCTCCCAAGGCTGACCTGCATACAAAACAAGCAACAAACTACACATGCATTTTACCTACAGACTAATGGGTTAGAGATTCAAACATATACTTACTGAACTATGAAGAACTCATATAGTGGGATGGGAAAATCATTTCTTTATTATTAACTTTAATGAATCAACTTACAACGTCGAGACCGGCCACTACTCCACGAATCCTGATCCTAGGATCCTCTTAAAATGTCCTCCAACTTCTTTGCTTTATATCTCTCTTTGCACAAGGATGGCTAAAGGGTTCAGACAATTGTAATATGCAATTGGGAAAAGTTTCTTTACTCTTATTCTCCTCCTCCAAATAAGACCCCTAGCCCTTCTTTTATAGGCTAGAAGAAGCTAAGTATTTGGACGAACCCTCGGCCATGCATGGCTGGGAGTTTCAGTTAACTCACCCAAAGTTGTGTGTTACATCGGTAACTTTCCTTTTTTCATGCTTTTGTCAGTCCACGTGAGTTGTTTGAGGTCAGCTAACGTGTACACGCATGCAGTAACGGAGTAGGGCGTGTGGGACCTTATAAAAGAGGTTTTTTAAAGAGTTGTTCAGCAGTGCTTTGGCAAAGAAGGGATTTGAGATGGCATGATGCCAAGTAAGCATGTATGGTGCAAATTAGGGTTATAACAGGTACCAGTTCTTATTATTCACATCTCAGCAGTTGCAAAGAGAACTAGATCTACACAGTGCAGTGGCAGTTTTGTGCGCAAGTCTCTGGGAAACTGTGCACCAGCTTCTGGGTGGGACTATCTGATCAGCTTGGTTTCTATTCCTGCTTGGTGCATTAGCCTCTCTTGGCTATTGGATTGCTACCAATATTCTCTTCTCTATCAAGGTCAAGGTGCTCGGAGGGTGGCTTCGGCTTATGGTTGGGTGACAAGGGTATTTTCAATGGTAAAATGAGCAAAATCTTCTATAGTCTAACAGGTTATGGGCCCACACCCCCTTCATTCAGCCTAAAGCGCTGGAAGGAAACATAACTGCTAAGATATTCATCTCATTGAGGAACTGCCGCTAGGGTTACTAGCAGGAGCAACTTCCAAAACATGGCATCTAGGGTTACTAGCAAAAGCAGTTGCAGAAACCCTAAATCTCTGATCCGGCACCTTGTGATGGAGCATCTCACTCAAGAAGAAGATATTCAAATGCGCCCTAACTCAACGCACCTCTTGGCTCTCTTAGAAGATAGAAATGACGAAGTTGAAGTTTTTTATCAAGGCATGACCAGTTACCAGTCAACCGAAGACATGTGTGAAACAATCAGTCTTTTACACTACTCAGCACTTACTGGAACAATTGAAGATGACATGTGGATAATCGATAGTGGAGCTTCTAGGTACATGAAGGGAGATCAAGCCAGACTCTCAAATCTAAATGAGAGGAATACATCGTACAAAGTGGAGCTTGGAGACAAAAGCACTTACCCCGTCGAAGGATTTGGACAAGCCTCCGTCAAGTTGAAATCAGGTAACCATGTTCACTTAAGCAATGTTTTATATGTACTTGGTTTAGAAAAGATCTTGTATCGATATCATGTCTAGAAGACAAAGGAAATAGAATAGCCTTCGTGGATGGAAAGGTGTTATCATGGCATAAGAACTCCAGCATAGAGAATGCTAGGGTTATTGGAAGTCGTGAAGGAAAAATGTATAGACTACTAGAACAAAATGAAGAAGCTCTCGTACATGACGAAGTCAACCCTAATGAGCTTTGGCATAGAAGGTACACTCATATCAATTATCAAGCATTACCTTTTCTCAAAAGAATGGTTTAAGGAATACTAGAATTGAAATCTACACATGAAGGAATCTGCAGGGGATGTGCCCTTGGGAAGAATATCAAGAAACCATTCCCAAGCAGCAACAACAGATCTAAGGAGATCCTAGATCTAATACACTCAGATGTTTGCAGTCCAATGCCAGTCAGATCTCTAGGAGGATCTCTTTACTACGTAATATTCATATATGACTATTCAAGAAAGACGTGGCTATACCTATTGAAGACAAAAGACGAAGTATTCAACAAGTTCCAAGAATTCAAAGCAGAAATAGAAAACCTCACGAACAAGAAGATCAAGACATTAAGAACAGATAATGGAGGAGAATACACCTCGAAGGAGTTCATTTCATTCTGCAAATTGGTAGGGATTAGGAGGGAGTTGATTGTTCCTCATAATCCTCAACAAAATGGTGTAGCAGAAAGAAAGAACAAATCTATCGAAGAAACCATAAAAGCCTTATTGAACGATCAAGGTCTATCCATGTTTCTATGGGGAGAAGAAGCAATGACGACAATATATGTACAGAATAGAATCCCTCATCGTATATTGAAGGACGTGACACTAGAAGAAGCCTTCTCAGGTAAGAAACCTAACGTGGAAAACCTAAGAATATTTGGATGTCCAGTTTACGCTCATATTCTCAAAGACAAAAGGAATAAACTAGAACCCTCAGGAAAGAAGGGGATATTCGTGGGATATAGTGATTCATCCAAAGCCTATAGAATATATATTCCAGAACAACACAAGATCAAAGTTAGCAGAGACGTAATGTTCAATGAAAGAATGGCCTTCAAGAAATCCATCGAAGAAATTATAGAAGAAGAAGAACTTGAAGAACCTAATGAAGAAAACACAGAAAACGAAAATAACGAAAAGGATCAACATGATCATCCTATGGAGCCATGTGAGAAAATTGATTTAGATATCATACCAAAGACCAAGAAACGACCATCTTGGCTTGAAGATGCATTACAAGATGCAGAAAGACTCAAGGTTCTAGAAGGAACACTCAGGAAGAGTAAAAGACCGAAAAGATTCTCAAGTTATGCAGCATACATGACGAAGATTCTAAATGAAGAACCTACCACATTTGAAGAAGTAGTTAGAAAGGGACAATGGAAAGAAGCTATGATGGAAGAACATCAATCCATTATGAAAAATGAGGTATGGGAAATTGTACCTAGACCTAAAGAAAAATCAGTGGTAACCTCAAAATGGGTATACAAGATCAAACATGCAGCAGACGGAAGCGTGGATAAGTACAAGGCAAGATTCGTGGCTAGAGGGTTCTCCCAAAAGGAGGGAGAATATTATGACAAAACCTTTGCTCCGGTGGCTAGGTATACCTCCATCAGAGCTATCATATCTCTTATCACTTCCATGGGATGGAATCTACATCAGATGGATGTAAAGACAGTTTTTCTCAATGGAGCTATTGAAGAAGAAGTGTATATTGAACAACCTCAAGGATTCCAGGTACATTCCAAAGACACTCACATTTGCAGATTGAAGAAAGCTCTATATGGACTCAAGCAAGCTCTAAGGGCTTGGTATGCCAGAATGGACAACTATCTAACAAGACTTGGTTTCTCCAAGAGTCATGCAGATCCAAACATTTATTACAAAGTCATGGATAATGCACCTGTGATTCTACTATTATATGTTGACGATCTATTCATAACAAGTGAAGAATATCTCATTATCTAGTGCAAGAAGGAATTAGCTTCTGAATTTGATATGAAAGATCTAGGTCTCATGCACTATTACCTGGGACTAGAAGTATGGAAAAAGTGTGGTGAAGTATTCCTTGGACAAGGAAAGTACACAATAAAGATCCTTCAGAAGTTTGGAATGATGGACTGTAAGTCCATGGACACTCCTATGAATACGGATATAAGAAAAGTGAAATTCCCAAATTCCGATCCAGTAGATCCATCTCTATATCGACAGCTAATTGGGTCATTGATGTATTTGGTAAATACTCAACTAGATATTTGCTTTGTCGTAAATACATTAAGTCAGTTCCAGGTGGAACCTAGACAAGAGCATTGGATAGCTGCAAAACATGTCCTAAGATATATCTGTGGGACAATAAACTATGGCTTGAGATATACCGCATCCAATGATATATAGCTTCATGGATTCACAGACTCAGATTGGGTGGGAAGTGCAGAAGATAGAAAAAGCACTTCAGGCATGTGTTTCAACTTGGGCTCCACTATGATATCTTGGGGCAGCAAGAAACAAAAGTCTGTCGCACTTAGCATAGCAGAAGCAGGGTATATCATAGCATGTGAAGCATACACTGAAGAAATATGGTTAAGGAAGTTAATTTCTGACCTATTTGATCAGATTCCAGAATCGACCATAATACATTGTGATAATCAAAGCTATATAAGATTATCAGAACATCTCATGTTTCATGAAAGGTCGAAACATATTGAGATCAAATACTACTTTATTCGAGATAAAGTTCAGGAAGGAGAGGTAAAGCTCGAGTATATCCCCACTGATGAGCAGACAACAGACATCCTGACAAAACCTCTATCTAGAATAAAGTTTGCATATTTCCGACAAAATATGGGGATCGTGAAAATAACTCCCTTAGCTGAAAGGGAAGACTCTCCAGGTTAGGAGAAAGCACTGAAAAATATTATTGAAAACATTTATTTTTGTGATTAAATGACTCTCCAGGTTAGGAGAGAGCACTGAAAATATTATTGAAGCATTTATCCTTGTCTGAAAAATAGTCCAGATTGGACAGATTCTTTCCTGTTCGAAAAGTGGATTGAGATTTCTAACGGACAGTGACTTCCCATTGTGGTTAACATTGGAAGTAGTCTGATTGTTGATGTATCATATACAATGACTTCCCATTGTGGTTAACATGGGGAGTGGTCTAGGGCAGTCTTTCTTCTTGAGGTTTACTCAAGAAGACTGGCCCACCTCGCTGGACAACGATTTCTCATTGTGGTTAACATGAGGAATGATCGATTTTGGAGGTTGATACAAGACAATCTTTTCCTCTTGTGGTTAACAGAGGAAATGGTCTAGACAGTCATTCCTTAGGGTTTATACATTCTCTCCAAGGTGCACTTTGATTAGTGTAGGAGGAATGGCCTAGGGTGGTGAATGGTCCAAGCTCATCAATCAGGGATAGACATTCATTAGAGTTTATACATTCTCTCCAGGGTGCACTTTGATTAGTGTAGGTGGAATGGCCTAGGGTGGGGAATGGTCTAGACTCAGACATTCTTTAGGGTTTATACATTCTTTCCAGGGTGCACTTTGATTAGTGTAGGAAGAATGGCCCAGGGTGAGGAATGGTCCAGGCTCATAAATCAGAAACAATCATTCTTCCTTGTTTGAGAAGAATAGGGCAAATAGCCCATTGTTGATGTTCTATATTGAGGGCAGATATTCTTTTAGATCTCACAAATGTGAGTGAAAGATTGACCAAGATGATTCAATTTATTTTAACAATATTTTCTGTGCAGATTGTCATCAAATGATTGTTATGGAGACTGCCTGTCTCCAGACAGTAGAGATATGCTACTGTGGTGGATATGTTCCACTGGTTGTGACTATGTGTCACGGTTTGAGTAGTTGTGTACTACCGTGGATAGAAACAATTGTGTTCTATCAATTGACATTGTACCAGTTGTCATAGGAGATTATCCAGTTGGATAATAATGATGGTGCTCGTGATACTACCAGTTGAATGGTTTGTTTGTGCTCAAGACCATACCTCCCTAGATATGAGGGAGTGTTAATATTATGGTAGTTTCAGGAGGTATGAACCTCTATTGTGACCTATGACGAGATTAGAATATTCCAGAAGGAAGTAAAGAAGTAAAGGAAACCCTATACAAGTTGTTGATTGCAGAAATATAATTAACATGAATTAATTAGTACCTAGGAGGAGAAGTTGGCCCCAGTGAGTCTGCCAGACTACTATAAATACAGGGCGCGAGTTCTCATTATTCACATCTCAACAGTTGCAGAGAGAACTAGATCTACGCAGTGCAGTGGCAGTTTTGTGCGCAAGTCTCTGGGAAAGTGTGCGCCAGCTTCTGGGTGGGACTATCTGATCAGTTTGATTTCTATTCTTGCTTGGTGCATTAGCCTCTCTTGGTTATTGGATTTCTACCAGGATTCTCTTCTCTTTCAAGGTCAAGGTGCTCGGAGGGTGGCTTCGGCCTATGGTTGGGTGATAAGGGTATTGTCAATGGTAAAATGAGCACAATCTTATATATTCTAACATGTTCTGGTCAATTGATTGGTTTTCTTATCCATTTGATTTATAAACCTATCTGATAATAGCTCTTGAAGGCCTTGTATTGCATGAATATAGCTAGACTATCTTGAAGATATAATCCAGTGATTTAAGATATTCATCTTGATCCAAACCCACACCCATTATTGACAAAATAGTAACAAAAAGGTTAAGTTACCAGGCATCTCTGAGATACAGCCTATGAGAGTTTCCTGGAGTGATAACAAATTGGCACCGTTGCTGGGGAGAGGAGATTGAATCTCATCTTCCTTGGAAGACGACAAGATCCAACTTTGATGATAGACAAAATTTGGACACATTTTCGATTGTAACCATCTACCTGGTGACTCCATTGGAACGAAGTGGCTCCGAGAAGGGCTCATACCAGGGAAAATCAAGAAAGACCACTGGCAACACCAGTTCCAGATCCTGAGAAGATCATCGGAAGTGGAAAAGCATTGCAAAGACAAACTTCCAAATCTACAAGAGCATCTAAACCAGGTATTTCAAGAAACACTTCTTCTTTTGTATCTAGAGAACCTCTTGTCGAATCTCCTTCTGCTGGAACTTCTAGTTCTCGGAAAATTGAAATTGTGTCAGAAAGCTTGAAGGGTGATGAGCCTTCAATTTCCTCTGATGTTATAGATTCTATTTCTGAGCATGTTACTATATCAGACTTAAGAGAAGAAGTTGTAGAATCTCTCCAAGAAGAGGAATCTTCCTCTTCTTTGAATTCTTCACCAACTAAGCCTGTAGAGAGTTTTTTCCATAATCATACCAATCTACCCATTCTTGAAGATATTTTACAAGATCTTTCCTCTAAGGGTGAAGAAAACTTGGCCTTAGTGCTCGGTCAGTTTTACAAGGCTTCTTACTTTCCACCTAATTCAGGAAACACATTCCAAGGTAGTCATCCTACCAGTGCTTCTCTTTAATTCCTCAGTGAAGTAAGACCACCATTGTCCATAGTCCACCTATCCCATCTCAACCATCATCTATAGAAACTTCTTCCTCAGCATCAACCCCCAAGATTGCCATGGTTGCCCCTTTGACAAAAATGGAACAAATCTTAGCCAATAGGTATGCCCCTCTTGTGTTGCCCAATCCCTTATCAGCCATGCCGACAAGAGATTATAAGAAATATATATCAAAGTTTACTAGATCTGAGGATTACACTGTTGAAGAACATATAGAAGCTTTCTATGCTTATGCTGAGAATATTAACATTTCAGAGGAAGATGTGGACCAGAATTTTTGTGCAGAGCTTGGATGGTCAAGATAAGAAGTGGTTCAAGGAACTGCCAGCAAATTCAGTGGCAGGCATTGAGCAGTTAGATGAGGTGTTTTTGAAACATTGGGGAGAAAGAAGAGACCTCTTGTATTATATTACTGAATTTGGAAATCTAAGAAGAGAAAATGGGGAGTTTGTCTCAGACTTCACCAAAAGATTCAATAAGATGTTTGGCAAGATTCCTGCAGAGATCAAGCCAACTGATGCATCAACAAAGATCACTTGCTCTTCTGCCTTTGATCCAGAATTTTGCTTAATCCTTATAGAAATAAGGTCAGCCACACTCACTTTAATGCAAGATGTTGCTCTTGAGGTTGAATCTAACATTATGGCATCTCAGAAACTTAAAGGAAAATTTGAGAGAAAGAAGTTGTCTGTTGATCCTCCTTCTTCTTCAAATACCAAAATGGAAAATATGGTCAAGATGTTGGATAGCTTGACCTCAAAAATGTCAAAACTGAAAATTTAGAGTCAGCAGCCAACAAGAAGTAAAGAGCCTAATGCTTATGCTCCCAGGAATCCCAATGCATTCCCTTACAGAAGGAACAACCAGCAGGTCCAGATCCTTCAGAGAGATAAGAATGCAGCTGAGGACCAAAGGATCAGGGCCCCCTTCCAAAATGCAGTGCTAGAATAAGAACATGAGCTATCTCATGATGAAGTTGAAGAAGAAGATGACATCAATTGCTTTGGGAATGAAAATGATTCCTCCTTCTTGACACAAACAGATTATGCGGAGGCCCAGATGGATGAGCAGATTCACGAGGCAAGCATTGAAGAATATTTTTATCAGATAGATGATCAGCTAGGTTACAATTTAAGATCTAAGACTGCCGCTCCAAAGCCATTACTTGTTGCTCCCAGAAAAAAGAAAGATGTTTCTCCCAAGCAGCTTGCTACTCCTACGAAGTAGACCTCCACTCCTGCAAAATAGCAACAGAAGCAATTGCATCCCCAAGCCAAAGAACAAGTCTCCCTGAGAGCTCCTTCTAACGAGGTAAAACCTTCTGATAGAATATCATACTCATTTAATTTTGAATCAGAAATTCAGAAGGTGAAAATACCAAAGCCATTGACTGAACTAATGAAGAATGACATATTCAAGTCTGTTATTTTGAAGTCCCTTCAACCAAAGACTCCTCCAACTACTAATTATGTAAACCTTCAAGATGACAAGCCCATTGTGACTATAGGACCTATGATAGAAGACTGAGATGACTCTTGTCCACCCTTCTACATATCCCTAAATATCCATGACAAGATCCTTCACAACTACTTGCTTGAGTCGGGAGCGTCACACAATCTTATGCCTAAAGTAGTGATGGATGAACTTGGGCTTGACATCACAAAACCTTACCATGATCTCTTTTCTTTTAACTCTAGGAAAGTCAGATGCCTCGGCCTCATAAAATACCTTGTCATAAACCTTGCCTAGTTGCCAATGAGAAACATGATAATGGATGTTGTAGTGGCTGATATCCCACCCAAGTTCGACCTCCTCTTGTCATGTTCATGGAGCAAAAGGCTAGGGGGTACCTTGCATATGGATCTTTCGTATGCCAGAATCCTGGTGTTTAGAGGAGAGCTAAAGAGACTTTACAGAGAAAATCAACTTGCCTACATCATTAGTGATGGGAAGAATTCTGTAAACCATCCCATTTATGCATTAGACACGGACTTTGGATCATGCATTCTGCAAATAGATGATTCTCAGTCGGTTCCTTTGCAGCTCACAAAGCCTACTTATCAGCAGACTGATGGAGAGAGTACTCCCATGTGGAGCATGTTCTTTGATGGTGCCAATACCAAAGACTCGACAGGTGTAGGTGTAGTTTTGATTTCTCCTTCAAAAGAGCCTATTCATTTGTCTTTTAAACTTGATTTCAAAACTACTAACAATATAGAAGAGTATGAGGCTTTGCTATTGGGATTAAATTCTACCAAGGATATGGAAATCAAAGGACTAAAAATGTTTGGAGATGTGGATCTTATCATACAACAAGTGAATAGTACTTTCCAAGCAAAACATGTCAGGTTGAAAGCTTACAGGGATGAGGTATGGAAAATCAGGGACTCTTTCTCCATTTTTTATATTTCTTATATACCCAGATCTATGAATCATCTTGTTGATTCCCTTGTTGTCTCAGCCAGTATGTTCATTCCTCCCATGCCTCCTAGAATGAATTATGAAATCCAAGTCAAATATAGACCATCTCTGCCCAACAATATCAAATATTGGAAAGTCTTTAAAGATGATGATGAGCTTAGTTGATTTCTCCAGGTGGTAGATGAATTTTTTGATATGCATATTGACCAGGAAAATCAAAATGTAGAGGAATCCAAAAATCCTAAGCTAAAAAGAAAAATGGGTCAACATGATATTGTTCAACTGCCCAATAATTATATACCTCGGGGTTTGGTGCCTCTTGAGAAGCTTTTTGACCAAAACGATGTCCCCTACAAACCTGATAAGAAGGAGAAGGATCTTGTTGTCCATGAGGACAATATAGGAAGCCAAAGCATCCTAAATTCATAAATCTGTCTGTTGAATTAACTGTTGACCAGAGGTCAAATTATTGCAACATTATGAAGGAATTTGCTGATGTTTTTGCCTAGAAATACAGTGATCTGAAAACCTATGATCCTGATGTCATTCAACATAAGATTCCCCTTGAGAAAGACACCATCCCTTTCAAACAAAAACTGAGACCTATCAGTCCTCTCCTATTACCTGTAATTGAAAAAGAAATAAAAAAGCTCCTTGATGTCAAAATCATAATTCCATTAAGATACTCTAAATGAATTGCAAATCTAGTAATAGTGAGAAAGAAAAATGGTGAGATCAGGTTATGCGTTGATTTTAGAAACCTAAATAAATGCTCAAAGAAAGACAACTATCCCATACCCAAGATGGAACACTTGCTGCAAAGAATTTCAGGGGCCACTCTCATGTCTTTCCTAGATGGCTTCTCAGGCTATAACCACGTTTCTGTACATCCTGATGACCAAGAAAAAACTGTTGATACTACTCCTTGGGGTACCTTCATGTACACCAAGATGCCATTTGGGCTAATGAATGTCGGGGCCACTTTTCAGAGGGCCATGGACATAGATTTCGTGGGAGAGAAGGACAAGTTTGTCCTCATCTATCTTGATGATATCACAGTTTATTCTAGCAGTCATGAAGAGCATCTAAAAAGAGTATTTTTGAAATGCGGACAATTCGAGATTTCGTTGAACCCCAAAAAATCTCAATTTACTCTCAAGAAGGGTAAGCTCCTAGGCCACATTGTTTCAGCAGAAGGAGTGAAAATTAATCCAGCTCGGGTGGAAGAAATTCAGAGGTTGTCCATACCAAGGTCCAAGAATGATATCCAATATCTACTCGGTAAGATAAATTTTGTCAGAAGATTTATTCCTAATTTCGCTGAGTTAGTGAAACACATAACCTCTATGCTAAAAAAGGGATCCGAGATAAAATGGAAAGACAATGAAGGAATTTCATTTCAGGATATCAAATAGGCTATCATGGAATCCCCCACTAGAATCATTCCAGATTACACCAAGAACTTCTATATTTTCTCTTTTTCTTCCTATGACACAATGGCAATCGTCTTGTTACAAAAAGATGATGAAAGTCTTGATCACCCAGTGGCCTTTTTCAGTAAACCACTCAGAGATGTTGAACTAAGGTATGATCCTATAGAAAAACAAGTTTATGCTCTCATTAAGTCATTAAAATCTTTTAGAATTTATATCCTCCATGCAAAGGTTGTTGCCTATGTTACTTCAGCCTCTGTGAAGGATGTCTTGACTCGGCCTGATATTGATGGAAAGACAGCTAAATGGATCACAAAGTTGATTGAGTTTGACATAGAAGTGAAGCCCACTAAGCTGGTAAAAGGCCAAGGCCTTGCCAAGCTTTTGACAGAAGAGAACTATGATCTTTTGGACATAAATTTCATTGGGGAAAGTTCAACAAGTTTGCAAACAGTGGTAGAAATGGAAGAACAACATGGTAGCCAGCAGGTGGCCGAGAATTTGTCTTCATGTGAGTGGTATTCAGGTATTATTCATTTTTTACAGAAGTTGGAGGTTTCTCCTGAACTTAGCATGACTCAAGCCCGAGCCCTTAAGCTCAGAGCAATTAAATTTTGCATTAATAATAATCTTTTGTATTGGAAAGATCCTACTAGTTTACTACTAAGATGTTTAGACAAAGAAGAGTCAATTGAATTCATGCATTAGTTTCATTCAAGTATTTGTGGAGGCCATCATTACTGGAAGACCATAGCTCATAAAATCTTAAGGGTTGGGTATTATTGGCCTTTTCTTTTTCCAGATGAGTGCGCCTTTGTGAAATCTTGTGATAAGTGTCAAAGATTCATAGGAAAACAACAACTAAAATCTCTGCCCCTAAGACCTATTTTAGTGAATGGTCCTTTTCAATAGTGGGGTTTATATTTCATAGGCGAGATTAATCCTTCATCTAGTGGTCAGCATAAATGGATCTTGGTAGCTACTGACTATTTTACAAAGTGTATAGAGGCAATCCCCACTAGAAATGCCACTCATCAGGTCGTCATGAAGTTTCTCTATGAGAACATCCTAATCAAATTCGGTTGCCCAAAAAGAATAGTGACAAATAATGCAACAACTTTCAAAGTTGATGCATTGGTTGACATGTGTAAGTCAATGGGAATTCAATTGGTACACTCTACTTCCTACTACCCTCAAGGTAATGGCCTTGTCGAGTCGTCCAATAAGAGTCTAGTCAAAATCATCAGAAAGCTGTTGGAGGAAAATCAAAAGAGTTGGGATTCTAAACTAAAGTTTTCTCTTTGGGTAGACAGAGTAACTAACGAGAAATCCATAGGAACTTCTCCCTTCAAATTGGTTTATGGCATTGATGCCATTTTCCCCATTCAACTAGTTTTACTAGTGGCTAAGTTTTTTTAGGAGGAACAAACTGAATCAAATGATATGGTGAGAAGAATTCTTGACTTGGTAGAGTTACAGTAGGTCAGAGAACAGCTGGTGGATAAATCAGAAGCTCATCAAAAGAGGGTCAAGGATACTTTTGACAGAAAAGCAAAGGTGGACGACTTTCAGGTTGGTGATTGGGTTCTGAAATGGGATGCCCTCAGACAAGATAAAGGCAAGCACGGCAAGTTTGATTCTTTGTGGACCGATCCTTTCATGATAACTCAAGTACAACACAATAACACCTTCATTCTGCAAAGTCTGGAAGGTGAAGAAATTTTTGGTGGCCCAGTCAATGGGCGTTTTCTGAAACTCTATTTTATCTAAGGCTTCAAAGCCTTGTCATTGTAATTTTTATTTTCAACTTTTGTTTTTACAAAATAACTCCATGCCCAATGGAAACACTAGTAGATAGGTTTGAATTTTCATTTTTCAAGAAAGGCATTGGTTCTGTGGTTCTTGAAACCTCACAGGGAGGCTTCCACCGCCAATAGGAGCTAGTGTTATCTCCTCAAATAAATCAATTGAGATTTTTCATTTTAGGTGATAGGATGTCTTTTAAAAAAGGTACTTTTTTAAATTTTTTAAAGCTCATTTATCAAAGCCTTACACATGTAATAAAGTTTAAATAAACGTTTGTTTAGTTTTTATTTGATCTAATTCAAATCTCAGGTTTTGGTGGCTTAGGCGAACATTTCGATTGTTCATTAGCCACCAAAAGCCTTAGCTTTCGGTAGCTTAAACAAAGGAATTTAGGGCTATTTTAGCCACCGAAATCGCAGAAGCAGGGAAAGAGTCAGCACGTCCTTTCGTATGTTTCAACCATCGGGTTCGAAGTTTTATAATTGCAATAAGCCGCCGAAAAGACAGGAGAATGAATCGTTCACGACCGGAAGCTGATCTCTGTATGATATAAGCGAATATTTTCATATCGTTGTATCATCAAGCCATATGCTTACATACCCTCCATCATTACAGTTATCGACCATGATTGCTGCAAATCACCAATCGTTATGCCGCATCCCTTGTAATTAGTGCCACGTTCTAAAGCTCGCCTCATTTTTCTCATTTTTGTCACAATCGAGCCAACTCTCCCTAACTCTACGTTGTGTAACTCTCCCCCGAAATTCATTCCTTCGATCACAGGTGTGCAAAAATATTGTGGCAAATGAAGAAAGGAGTGTCAACCCTGAGGAAAGAGCTCGACGACATTAGTTACCTAGAATCACACCTGGAGGTATGTTAAATGTTCAGGGATGCAGGGTGTTATATATTTTGCAAAAAATTATAGAGTTTTCATCAGCAGGTGGCTGAGGCCTTTGCCCTCAATTTCAATGGAAAGAAAGCAATCATAGGCTGAGATGAATTTGAGATAGATGAAGCCCTCATAGCTGAAGTTACAGAGCTTCCCATGACTGGAGAAAAATGGTTTAAAACTACTGTCACTAAGAATGTTGAATTTAGGTCTTATTTGAAACCAGAACACAGGGGTTTGATATGGAAGAAATACATTCATGTGTCTTTCCTTGGAGAGAAATGGCAGCAGTTATTAAAAGCCATAATGGTTTATGTAACTTGTGAAGGGCGATACAACAGAGTGATTATTTACCATTTTAAACTTATAAATCATTTGACTGGTAGAAACCCATTCAATCTGCCCTATTTTCTCCACAGAAGTTTATCCAAAATGGCTCATCAAGTCAAGTCCAAGCCTAATCAAGTTGCAGGTAGATTATCCCACCATAGTCTGATCAAACTTTTGGTTTGTGAGTTGTTGCAAAGAAGAGGCAAAGAGTGGAATTACTTCTTGTTCTGGAATGATTTCCAGACTGAGGTTCAGCCAAAGGGTAAAAATAATCCTCATTCCAAGAAATCTTCTACTCCCATAAGTGGAAAGAGGAGGAGGAGAGCTATCTCTCCAGCTCCAGTTAACAAACCCTCTCCTTCCTCTAAGCTTGACAAAACTAAGAGGAAATTAAATTTCAACAGTGAAAAAGAAAAGGCCAAAGAATCCCCAGTGAACAAAAACATTCTTAATCTTCCTTACACAGACTCGGAGGATCAAGAGCACCAGATTGAAACAGGGCACGAGGATTCAATTACCACAGGGCATGAAAATTCTATTTTTGTGGATATATACACAGCAAGTTATGAGGACCTTCCATCACCTACACCTCAAGAAGAACAAGAACCACAAATTGCAGATGCCTCATCTAGCAAATGAGCGAAGTAGAGTAAATCAAAAGAAATCAAGAAGCTTAAGAAGAAGTTAGTCGAGGAAGAAGTGCTAGAAAGGGTAATAAAAACCAGGTATGAAACCCTGTCAAAGAACTTTGCAGAAAGCAACTCATCCTTGGAAATATTAGCCCATAAAAGCATAAAGGACAAGAAAAAGAAGGACAAGATTGTAAAAGACTACAACATCTTATGGAGAGAGCTCAGGGCTTGAAGAAAAAGGTCAGGGCTTTGAGGAAACAAGCTATGCTTCAAAACACTAGGCTCAGACACATGCTTCTCTTGAGACCCTAGCAGAGGTGGCAGTTCAGTGCAATGAACCAAAGGCAACCAATAATCCTACAATCTTTGAGCAAGATGCAGAAGCCTAAAAAGATCTGTCCTAAGGCATTTTTGAGCTAAGAAAAGGGTATTTTTGAAATTTTGATAATCTCAGGTTTTGGTGGCTTAGGCAAACATATCGATCGTTCATTAGCCACCGAAAGCAGAGCTTTCGGTAGCTAATTGGTCTGAATTCTATCTACTCTAGCTACCAAAAGCATTGATAAGGCAAAAAGTTAATGTTTTTGCATAGGTCCAAGTTTTCCTTGTCCAAAAGCCTCAGAAACGGTTCCAATCGATGGAAGATAATTAATGACATCCTTATCAAGAGTTTGTTTAGTTTTGGAGGTGCTCTACAAGACAGAAAGGTAAAAAACGGTTAGCTATTTTCAAGGATATGAAGTTGTTTGATTGTCAATAGGTGTCATGTTCGACTCCTCCCATATCACATGAGATCCAGCAGCCACGGAAGGCTCACTACACCTGCCAAAGAATCTAAAGAACATAAAGATCATTTGAGAATTTGAATTGACCTAGTTTATAGGATCTTTGCCTACTTTCTTGGGCCAGTTATTGATTTTCTATTTTAGGCAAAATTCGATCCAGTGATCTAGGATCTTGAAAATGTTTGTAAAGGGCTATAAAGCCCAAAACATTTGATGAACAAAGGGTTCGATTTTGAGTTCTATAATCCACTGGTATTGTAAAAAAGACACTTTCTTTGATATATTAAGCCTGCAAGCTTCTTTCATTGTTATTGTCAGAGTCTCTTTTATCTTTGTCTATGCCTATGAGTTGAAATCATTCCTTTGTTTATGTTTAATGGTCCCATGGTAACTGTCATCTTACCTTTGATTGTTAAGCAAGAATCATAAGCATCCTTTGCTAGTTTGTTGACCCATCATATATATTGCCTATGTATGTTATGGTCAATTGATTGGTTTTCTTATCCATTTGATTTATAAACCTATCTGATAATAGCTCTTGAAGGCCTTGTATTGCATGAATATAGCTAGATTGTCTTGAAGATATAATCTTGTGATTTAAGATATTCATCTTGATCCAAACCCACACCTATTATTGAGAAAATAGTAACAAAAAGGTTAAGTTACCAGGCTTCTCTGAGATACAGCCTAGGAGAGTTTCCTGGAGTGATAACAACAGTTACATGCCAATAGTTGTCATAGTCACGAACAAGGCCCAGTGAAACCAGTCTCAAAATCAATCTGAAGATATTTGTATACCATGGAGTACAATCTAATCTCCCATGATCGTTGAAGTCAAATAGGTAYTGGTCCGATGAAATGGAAGAAACAACTCAGGAAAGMTGTGTCTACAAAGTGATGTCTTCAAGTCTTTAATACAATCTACCAATGGTTTAAGTCTACATCATGTGAATAAATGAGTTGAGGTCGAACATGATGAGACATCATTTGATTACCATTCATTGAGGTATATCATTAACAAATGCAAGACAACATACCAATGATGAAATTAGGTATCAAGGCACTGAGTACATTTCTACAAATGTGAATAAAGGAGCTGGTGTCGAACACTTGAGAGATCCATTGATCAGGAGACATTGATGTATTCTCGTCTGTCAATGGCGAGAGAGCCTGCCACTAATGACTGTAAGTCTCAAGGTACTCATAAAACTCTAGGCCTCGTATCCAGAATACATAAGCTGAAGTCGATGGAAAGAGACCTGTTGAAAGGAGAGCATTAAGGCATCTCTCATCAGTCAGCATGAGGAGCAAAGCAGGAGCTTCATGATTTGGTGGAGATCGAACGAAGAACATGTTCAAGAACCAACGACCATGTGCATCTTTCGTGTGTGCCAAATGCAAGCGGTACATGAAAAAGACCCTCTGAATAGCAACCAATGATGAAAACTATTGATAGAGGTAAGGAAACCACCAATAAGGCTAATGGCATCCAAGACACTGAACAAATCCCAAAGTGTGAATAGATGTCTTGCCATCGAACACAAGGGAAACCACCTAGTCAACAACCCATGGTGAAATGTTGATTGTTGGGTTCAAGGTGACCTACCAATGATGAAAGTAGGGCCATGTTGCATCATAAGACCAAAGTATCATGTGATTCTTAGAAAAACTAAGGGTATGGCCAACATGCAAAGTCAAGATTTATGAGGAGTGGCCGACTCAGGTTGATAGACTTCCTTTGAACAAGAGCATGAGACATACAGTGGACTCTGGTAGCATATGCTTAATGATGTGACAACTAGATGCATGAGGCATCCATAATGTTATCTATAGTGACTGGAAGATTAACCAGTCGGTAGAGAAAACTCTATAATGAGATCATCTTCCTAAGGCCATGCTAAACCCAAAATTATGATGACGCGATGACTCAATAACTTTGTGCTATGTTCAAAGGCGACAGGACTACTGCCAATTACAATATAGTACTCCCTTCTCGTCCGTCTTTTTTTGTTTTTTCATAACAAGTGAATGCTATGATACAGAGGAGGGAACGAGTCTCACAAGTAAGAAAAACTAGTTCCAGTAGTGGAACGTACCTATGCTCAATGCAAGGAAATGCATGTGGGAGATGGACACTCAGGTTGATGTTCCCTCCAGGGTATAGGGTGTCAAATTGTGAAGGATATAAACAAGGCTCTGCTTGGTTGAGGATGCAAACTGATTGGGCCATGGTTTATAACGCAAAGCAAGAACCGACTAAAGGCTCAATACTGCAAGCAAGGGCATGAGATGTAATCACAATTTAATGCCAAAAATGTCCTTTTTTATATCTTTTAGTCTACTTGGTGTGAAAAAGGGGTAAACTTGTGCCAAATAGATGTCTTTTCAAATCCAATTTATGAGTGTGAAAAAGACAAGTTCACTCGGCGATCTTTTCCATTTTTGATAGCGAGTCGGAAAAGAGATTAACTAAGACTCATGATCTTTCAAAGCCAATTTTAACGAGTGTGAAAGGGACAAATCACTCGGCAATCTTTTCAATTTTTAATAACAAGTCGGAAAAGAGCTTGACTAAGACTCGTGAGCTTTCAAATCCAAATTAACGAGCGTGAAAGGAACAAATTGCTTGGCAATATTTTTGCTTTTTGAATGAGTCGAAAAACGGCTTAACTTGGACTCGTTTGGAAGATTCTAGGTGGTAAGCCACAGGGGAGGCCAAGGCTCCCGTGCATACCTCTTGTGGAATGTCAGTATCTTACGAAGAACCGACACAAACTTGGGAAGACCCAAAGCTCTCCAAGTTGAGGAGGAGAAAAGGATAACGGAGGTTATCGTCTCCATGTTATATTGAATAACGTCTCTTCCTGGAAAAGACGTTGGCAAAGGCATTGGATACCCTACAAGACCATCCCAAACAAAGGGAACCTTGTCAAGACTTGGAGG
Organism: Picea glauca; assembly: GCA_000966675.3. Classification (NCBI taxonomy): domain Eukaryota; kingdom Viridiplantae; phylum Streptophyta; class Pinopsida; order Pinales; family Pinaceae; genus Picea; species Picea glauca. The sequence goes on from JZKD02S0724290.1 coordinate 611,726, forward strand.
GAGAGAACTCGGGGAGAGTAAAAATCTCTCTTGTTCAGAAGGTGAAGTAATAGAAATTCTAAGGACATGGCATAGAAGGTGTAGAACCAGAACCAGAAGAGCGGGATCAACCAAAAATTACATTGGCTTGACCGCTTCCTTAGACTTGTCACTCTCCAAGAGAAGAGTGGGGTCGATCAAAGATTGCATCGATATGACCACTTATTCAACCATTGGTTGAATAGGATGTGAGACAATAAGGTGAAGAGGTGCATCACCCCAAAAAACAGGAGTGTTGTTGGTCGAAAATTGCATCGGCATGACCGTTGGTTGAACAATATGCGAGACAACAAGGTCAAGAGACGCATCACTCCTGAATATAGGAGAGGTGTAAGTCAAAGATTGCATCGACATGACCATTGGTTGAACAAGATGCGATTCAACAAGGTCAAGAGACGTATCACTCCCAAACATAGGAGAGGTGTTAGTCGAAGATTGCATCGACATGATCACAAGTTGAACGGGATGTGAGACAGCAAGGTCAAAGGACGCATCAACCCATAAAGGGAAAGGGGTGTCAGTCGAAGATTGCATCAACATGACTGTTGTATCAACCAAAGAAGGAACATAGTGTTTTGAAACCATAGATGCCTCAGAACCTGAAGGACCCTTAGGTGAGCCCCATGCTTCTGGTATCCCAGCAGTAACATGACACAAACGAGTAAGGTGACTTCCTTCGCAAGTCCTGCAAAGGAATCTAGGCTTATGTCTAAGACATCTAGGCTTCTCAATCATATGAATGCCCCTAGAATGACTTGCAGTGGCTGGTGACATGCTCCCAGCATGACTTGCAGAGGCTAGTAGAAAATCTCCAACATGACTAGAAGAGGTTGGTGATAAATACCCAACCTGACTAGCAGAGGTTGGTGATGGATGTCAGTGTGACTAGCAGTGACCAGACATGTGCCCCCAACATGACTTGCAGAGGCTGGTTGTAGGTCTTCAACATGACTCGCAGAGGTTATCGACAAATCTCCAACATGACTAGCAAAGGTTGGTGATATAACACCAGTATGAAACACAATGACTATACTTGTGCCCCTAGCATGACTTGCAGCGGCTGGTTGTGGGTATTCAACATGACTTGTAGAGGTTGTCGACCAATCTCCAACATGACTAGCAGAGGTTGGTGATATAATTCCAATATGACACGCAATGACTGGGTTTGTGGCGGTGGTGAATTGTTGCATTTGAGACCAAGGTCCAAGGAAAGATTGGTTTTGAGAAATTGCAGGCCAGGAAGGATCCTAGTTTACACCCTATCCCTGTCCAACATGATAGTGTCCTCCTCCATATTGATTCATAAAGGGTTGTAAGGGCATCGACACTGAGGAAGTTGCTTGTGAAGAGAAAGCGACATGACAAGGGTTACTCATGTGAGGATATATGTTGCCCCAGACGAAGGAACTTCGTGACGGGGGTTGCCCATACTACAAAAATAACTTCCCCCATATGAAACACTAGAGGATAGATGGAGGTTCGTCGTGGGAAATGTGTTTGTAGGAACCGATATAGCAGAAGAAGGATAGGTGGACAGAGTGTAATAAGTAGAATGATTGCTTAATTGGGCATTTACCTCTCACATAGTGGACTTGTAGGAAGGAAGATTCCAACCTCCTACCGTAAGAGGTGTTTGAAGGATATGACTCCCACCAAACAGAGAGGGATAAGAAGGAGGCATCATGACCCCAAACCCAAAACTTGCATTCGCATAAGGAGGCGAGACAGAGGATGGCCAGTGCGAAGACAGATCATACATACCATGAGAAAAATGATTAGAGACCCAAGGCGTTGACTGAGTATTATAATTTTGCATACCATAATGCGGTGGAAGGATCCATCCCCATGAAATGAGTGGACATCATGGGGGTGGTAGCAGTAAATGAGGGAGCAAAAGGAACTCCACTATCCATGATAATGAAAACTCAGTATAGACTCCTAAGGCCAACTAGTAATCAAAGAGCATACCAAAAAGTCAAAAGGCCAACATGCATGCAAATGGGCTAAAGTGGCTGAGTGGCCTCCCTCACTAAAGAAGGTATGTCTCGTCCAAGAGGGACCTGAGACTCCCTGCTAAAGTTTGGAGGTAACATAATCAATTATAAGGGCCCTCGTAGGCTTAACAACCAGTCGGTTAGATGTTAGATCCCCCTTGAGAGGTAATCTTCCATAAAGGTTGTGTGATGTCCGACCCCTATCTGACTCAGGATACAAGAAGAATAACCCCTGCAAGTAACCTATGAGAAACCTAAGTCAAGTAACTAATAAACCATTGTATAACCAATGCATAGGCGAATAGTCGTAAGTCTGGATTACCGTATGGGTAGGGTAGCAAAGCCCGAAACGTTGAAAGTACCACCTCTCACAGAGGTATGGATACTAGCAAGATCCCCAAATACGAATAAATCCACAGAAATATCTCTGACTCTAGGTGAGTATCCAGGGGTTATCCCTTCAACAAACTTCACGCGACCTCGTGCTTAACTCCGGTGTGAGCGGAGCCTCCTGGTATTACCAATTATACAATGGATTTCTCAACTCCCTGTCTCAAACACATATGTTGATTTAATTGCCTTGGAGAAGTTTACTCACAAAATCCTATTCCAAGGCACTAAATCCTAGGCTAGTTTGTGCACCCTAAACAATAAAATCGTTACTAATCAATTTTAGTTTAAAGCGTAAATTTTATTGGCCGTGATTACTCAAAAAGGTATGGAAATGAAACTTATGGTGTTATGACTCTGCATAAGAATAAAAATAGATATAATGCAAAGCCTAACTTTAACTTTTCAGTGAATGATATGCTAAATAAAAACAATGAAATCTTCAATTTTAATTCTGCAACTCAGAAATAAAATGCAATCTTTCGCTAAATGTGCCAAGCTAATGATAAAGTTTCAAAGACAAAAATACCAACCAATGCAAAATGCCTATTTTTTTGTATTTTCAATGTATTTAAAAAAGAAAATGCATGGACTGATAAACAAATTGATATATAACTTCTATTGTGTATAAAAGAAATCACTCGAGCAGAATACCAAGCAGCTAAGCAGGCAACCCAACTACCAAGGACAAGTCAAAAAAGGAAAACAAAGAGAAAGATGTCGCCCAAAAATTCAACTACAAAAAGGTTTCCTGTCATCCTAGATAATCTCAACAGGTACCACAAAGACCCAAGAAGGCTCAATGATCCTCAAAACCTACCCACCAGTCACTAAACCAAACAAACAAGCAAGGGGGAAGTGGTATATTCTTTTGTTCAAGAGAAAAGGCAATATATACACTTCTTGTAGTGGGACAACAAGCGTATACACATGACTGTCGGGGAAAAAAGGGTGTATATCTTTTAAAACAAGGCTAGGCAAGGTAAAAAGGCTGAAAACTTAGACCCAAAGTGAATAGACTTTGTCCAACTATGATACGACAAGAAATACAAAGGCAAAAGAGCAACGTAAGAAAGAAAAATACTTCAACCCTTAGAAGGAAGATCTCTCCCCAGTGGAGTCGCCAATTTTGTTACAAAGGAAAAATTCTCTATGGCCAAGGGTAAACCACAATAGACAGGTATGACTATAGAAATCAACTCAATTCCAACATGTGCTATATAAACTAATGTGCAATACGAGGAAGAAGCCTACCTCGATCCATTCATTTGATGTCATTCCACCATTGAGCACTTTGACCCAAAGCCTTACACCTGCAAGGAGTTCTCAACAAACAAGCAATGCAAGTATATAGTGACAATATATAAAATGAGTTAGCACATCAGATAACACAATCCATTAATAAACATTACAAACATGCCCATGGATAATAATAATATATTTGCAAGATATTGATAGGACGGAAAAGGAGTATTTCTATTAATAATCGATCAACAAAAGTATCAACATTACAGACTTCCGTGTCGGCACGGTTCGAAACCAAGAAACCGGGTTCCTTCTAACTGGGTCTCCACCACTTCAATCCTCCACCAAAGGCAAGCTCATAGCAAAGAGAGAATGAGATCCTCTTGACAATAAGGGAAGATCTTGGGGGCTGAACATTGTGTTCGGACTTGAGGGACAAAGGGATGCAGACTCAATATGAAGTAATTTCTCCAGAGTAACTTTGCTCTCAAAGTTGAATGATTTCTCTCTCTTTTTCCATAGCTCAAAATTGTGCTCTTATAGCCTCCAGAATGCAACTGAAGGGCCGAGTCGGAACGTTTCCAGTATACGGAAGGCCAAAGATCATAGATCTCCTGTCGTGACATGGAAACCCGACCTCATTTTGTATTTTCTGGCATAAATCCTGATATACGCGATCTGTAGTGGAGCATCAAGCATATACGCATCTTACAAAGCAGTTAGGGAGCGTATATGTGGAAAAATATATATTTTTGGCTCTAGATTTATCAAAAAGGGGTTGATAAGTTTGCATAGGGAAATGGAAAAAGGACCTCTTTACAAGATAGCAATGGTGAGGAAAATCCTGCTATAACACATATCTATCTATATCTCTACATCATGAGTCCAACCGACCACCTTTCATTTTCATAGTTCGCGAATTTTATGGCCGCGGGTTCCTTTTTGGGCACCATCCAGATCTCATGCCTCATGTGCACAGTATACATCTTACGCTCGAAACTTTGATGATCTACAATTGGACTCAGACTCGAAGCTTGTGATTCATTTGATAATTTTGTTTAGTTAAATTATAGAATATCAATATTTAATATTAATGATTTAGTACTTGAAAATAATGTTTTTAGATAATGTTAGCTATATAGCATATATGTTATATGTTATACATGTAGACAATCGCAATCTTGAGCCAGCTAGTCCTGGAATCCGCCTGTCAATTTGTATATTGCAGAACTCTAGGTGCTATTTGTAGGACATAGAACAATAGAGGCCCAATTTTGAGCCCGCCGGCCCGAGAACCCGCGATCGAAAAAGTGGCGATCCGTACATACTTTATAAAGGTGCATATTTAATTTTCCCTGCTTTGTGCACATACTGCTTTGGTCAGCACACAGTTGGTGTTGCACATGAATTATGAAATATACACCACGATTCTGACCGTGTGCTTTCATTTCTTATCCATCCATACTTTATAAAGGTACATATTAAGTTTTCCCTGGTTTGTACATATACTGGTCCGGTCACCACACAGTTGGTGTTGCACATGAATTATGAAATATACAACATGAGTCCGACCGAGCACTTTTGTTTCCTTAGCCAATTTTATGGCCGCGGGTTCTCGGCTACACCTAATCGAACTCTCATTCCCCATGTTCCAAGTGTACATCTTGCATCCAAAACTTGGGTAATCCATGTCTATGCTCACAGGTTCTCAGACGACGGAGTGACAACTTTCATGTCCATCTATATCTCTACATCACGAGTCCAACAGACCACCATTCGTTTTCATAGTTCACAGATTTTTTATGGCCGCAGGTTCCTTTGTTGGTGCCATCCAACTCTCATGCCCCCTATGCGCAGTATACATCTTGCACCTGAAACTTCGGTGATCTACAATTGGACCCAGACTCGAACATTGTGACTCATTTGATAATTTTGTTTAATTAAATTGTACAATATCAATATTTAATATTCATAATTTAGTACTTGAAAATAATTCTTTTAGATAATGTTAGATATATGACATATATGTTATATGTTATACATGTAGACAATTGTAATCTTGAGCCCGCCAGTCCTGGAATCCGTCTATCAATTTGTATATCACAGAACTCTGGGTTCTATTTGTAGGACACGAAACAATAAAGGCCCAATTTTGAGCTCACCAACCTGAGAACCCATGATCCAAAAAGTGGCTAAATATGGAAGATCGTCTGTCAATTTGTATATTGCAGAACTCCAAGTGTTGTTTAGAGGACACGGACCAATAGAAGTGCAATGCTCAACCAACCAATTAAATTGTACAATATCAACACCGTGGAGTTCGTCTGTCAATTTGTATATCGCAGAACTCCAAGTGATTTTTGGAGGACACAAAACAATAGAAGTGCAATGTTGAGCCCACAAGTCTGCTTCTCAATTTGTATATCATGGAAGTTTGGGTACTATTTGTAAGGCACAGAGCAATAGAGGCCCAATTTTGAGCCCACCATCCTGAGAACCCACGATTTAAAGAGTGTACATGCTCTATAAAATCTCAACCACCCTGCAAGTCCGCCTGTCAATTTGTATATCGCGGAACTTTGGATGTTGTTTGTTTGACACAGCCATTCGTCCTCATCTCTACTGAGAATTGGAATGTTATTTGCGGGACCTTGGGTTTCTCGTTCATGAAATATTCAAACCCTTGTTCTGAAATCGAGCCCGACTGACATTTCCCTATTCCATACTTAGCCACTTTCCCACAATTCCTCAAATATACAAACCATCCGTTGAACTGCACCATCATGCCCTCTTCCGTTTTATGCGTTTTGTAGTCAAAAATTCCGACTCATGCAATTTCATCATTGGACACTCACATGTCTTCATTATCTCCTATAAACTTATTTTGAAGCCCATCTGACCGCTTTTTGGACTTGGCCATTCCTTTCTTGCTTGTTCTTCCCCGTCTCCATCACCTTCGCACCTATCTATAATAATAAATAATGTTTATATATGTGTGTGTGTGTGTGTGTGTCTTGTTTCTAAATCTTTAATGCTAACAACTCATCATGCAGGGACCGTGTAAATTGTCATTGATGGGCGAACAACTCGAGAAGATCTACCATTAATGCGCATTAAACTAATATTTGTGGAGGATTTTTTTATCCCTTCCGAGTGTTAATATCAAATACCATGGAATTTCATTCACACGTCATTGGCTTGGTTCATTCACAAAACCTTCAATCCTTAAATGTTCTTCGTCGTAACCGCCACCTTCACACTTCTAAGTATGCAATAATTAAGCATACAACATGCATAGATATTGTCATTAATGAGTGAAGAGATCGAGGAGATTTTCCATTTGCATGCATTGAACCAACATTTATGGGGGGTTATATTATACCCTCCATTTCTTCATTTCAACCAACTTCTGGAGAAAACAGACGTTTTCATAAACTACTGGCAACAGATCCACAACAGTTCTCTAAAGATACAGTGAACATCTTCGAGCCTGAGGACCAGAACCACCATAGTAACAAAGCATCTCTCCAATGGCTTGCCACAGTAACAAAGCAACCCAAATTTCTTCCAATGGATGAGGTTCATCCTAAAATTGATAGCTCTCACAAGCTTCCCATGCAGAAGAAGGGAAAAATAATTGTAGGGGAGGCGGAGGAGCCTGAAATTGAAAGTGAAAACATGGATCTTGACGCTGATCTAGATAACATATTTTGTGACCTTGATCAGCCGGGAGACAAGATTCACCATAGCTACCCAATGCACATAGTTGATACCGAAATTTTTGATGTAAATGAATCCTTCGTATTCCAGAGTGTTGTTTTCGAAAGAGAATCTAAAAAATCAATTATTGAAAAGATAGATGTAAAAAATAAGAGAATAAAACATCGTTCGAAACTTGACCTTACCAATATGCAACCGTCCCAAATCTCTGGACTTCACAGAGCAACCGAAGATGCTCTTTGTTGATTAAGGTTGGTTGTCATTGATGCCAACCCTTGAAGAAAGCCCCGCAGCACAAAGGTTTAGGTAATGGACCCAATATTGTTTGATGTAAATATGACTCATTATTGTTTTGTCATGGTTGATAAGAAGTAAATATGGATGAACTCCAAAGTGGTTCCCTTATGGTGAAAGCCCTCACGGGAAGACGCTTTGTGGAGTAAGAGAACCCATGCTTAATTGTGGAATAATGAGATGAAGAAAAGTGAATTTTTTCAGGGAAAATATCCTAGATGGATAGTACTTGTCATGTCATTTCCGGTATTATGTGGAACATCACATAATTCCTCACGGTTAGAGAGTTAGCCATGAGAAGTCGGAGACCCCAGGTTTGGGTAATGGACCCATGTTTGTTTGATGGGTAACAGTATGAGTTATGATATATTTTCAGATAATACTATTCTATATGTTATTCTATTCTAAGAGGTTCCAAGTAGTGACACTTGGAGGAATTGCATAAAAAAAATTGAATGACATTGTGTATCAGTTTCAAATCTTTATACATTACAGGTTCAAAGTTATGATTACTTCAAGTTAGGGTTGTTGACTAATCCAAAACTAGGCATGTCAGACTAAAGAAAAGTTTGATGAAAATGCTAGTCTCTTGTTTTTAAAGTTAAGGAAGGTTTGCAGGAATGTGATCATATACACCAGGTCTATTATAGAGCTACAAATTAGATTTGGATGATGAAATTGATGAGGGCTTTTGGTTGTGGTACATGTTGAGTACTTGGTTGAGACAAGTAGTTGATGAGTTGGTGCACATACATGAGGTGCATAGTTGATGATGTTGGTGTTAGCAACATTACTTGTCTTCAGTATCAGGATATCCAGGTCTACAGGTTGCACGAGGAGCGCCCAAGTGCAGCGAACAGAAGAAGTCCTTTTTGGACTTAAAAACAAGTGAGCAGGCAAAATTATAGTGTCAACGGTCTGGATCCATCCATATGAACATATCAACGGGTGGCGGGAAATCGCGGATAGAAAGGTGTGCCGAAGATAATGCAATGGATGGCGCACATATTTTGTGCAGGGAAAGATAGAAGCCATCCATCTAGAGGACGCATGGCGCGAGATTAAGCCATCTTGGCGTTTCGCTCATCGCGATTTCAAGAAGCAAGGATGAGCCCCTTCATATCTGCGAACGTCGAAAGCACCTTTGGGAGTAAGCATAGGGTCATAGCCCGTGGTCAATTGAGGAAGAAAGGAACTGTGCAAAAGGGGGCCAAAGGCGTCGAGTCCAGTCACCGAAAGGATCGTCGTGATCTCCAGGTGCCATCTGATGCGACCTCGATCCTAGTTCTCGCTTGGAGTAAATGATGATAACAATGGGTGGTTGAAACCTCCTTTCATTCATTAAGTGTGGGGAATGGAGGGTCTGCAAACAGTCTGCTCGAAGAGGTCCTGTGTACCAATTTTTTCCAAAGAAACCATGCCGAAGTCCTCAACTAGACAGAGAAGTCTGCACATGCTAGCTCAGCTCTTAATGGCTCAGCTACCCTCCTTGCAGGAGCCATGCGCAGTTAAGATGGTGCAAAAAGGTTTTCAAGGCGCGTCAATCGCGATCAGTCTAAGCGCAGTAGTTATTTCTCGAACTCGGGGTTCGTAAGTTCGGAGGGCGGACTATGTCTTTTAGTTGCGCGAGGTTGCGAGTTACGAAAAGTGCCCAGAGGGGGTCAACCTTTGCTGACCATCGCGTCTCGGGACTTCGCGAGGGGAGAATGCCAAAGTTCGATACTCCAGCTCGTGAAGCCGCGAGTTGTGAGAGGCGTTAGTACTTGGGATCTAGCTGACGGTTACATGCAGAGAGCGCTGACCAGAAAAGGGGCCCGACCCATATCACCATCTTGGGGATCGAGAGTTTAGAAAAGGGAGCCGAGGGTCTTTGACCCACGAACTCGTGAATCGTGAAAGGAAAAGAACTTTTAATGATGGGCCCACAATATCGCCGAAAGTGTTTCGGGCCATCCGATCAAAAGAGGGGTACATGATGTGCGATTAGGTTCTATCACCCCTTTGCACATCACAACTTCAAAGAGCAGGGATCAGCCTTGAGGCACGAAGCGCCAAAAATGACCAAGAGCTAGGCCCATGGTGTTGACGCCCGATCACTTGGGGAAAGAAAAAGAGTTGTGTAAAGGGGTCGAAATGTCGGGCTTAGCTGCAGAAAGGATCACTGTGTTCTCCAAAAGACCAGTTCGGCCCGACCCTGATCTTGGTCCTCGCTAAAGAATTAAATGAAGGAGAATGGAGGTAGTTGAAACCTCGGCTCACTTACTGAATTCAAGACATGGAGGTTCCGACAGGCAGTCTGCCTGAGATGGTCCCGTACACTGATTTCCTCCAAAAAGGGGGTCGCGTCGAGTTCTCATCTGACCAGAGGAAGTCTGCACATGCCATTTTTGCCTTTAATGTTTCAGCTACCTCCCCTGCAAAGGCCATGCGAATTTAAAAAGACATCTGACGAAGGGTTTCCGTCCCAAGTTTGATTGAAGAGATGCTACACCTTGAAGGGCGAGCACGCCTCTGTTGGGCAAATCTAGCCGAGTATATGTACTCAGTTTTTGCATTTTAAAAAGGGATCTATGGTAGAGCAAAGCTCCCGATTGGAAAGTTTTAGCACAGACTCTAGTTCTCTGGTTCTGTATTGGTATGTAAAATTTCTTGTTTAATGACAGATAGTCTTCTCACTCCATCTGGTTTTCATCTCATACTGAGAGAGTTCGTGATCGACTAATTCGTGCGAATAATTGTAAATATGTTATGGTAAAGGATTTATCATTGCATTGTTGTATTCTCCAGTCCTCTGCATTTGAATGTAAGAAGATCTTGCATTTATATGTTTTCCCCTATAGTCTGTTAGGAACCTGATGTTAACAACAGACCTCTGCTTTCCTCTTATACAAGTCTTCCCCCTACTCACCCTTACTACAACTCATTGTCTGAAGTTATCTAAGACCTCACTTGTCCATGTATGTCGGGCCTAGTTTCGGAGTTAGAACGACATCGTTTTGAGTTAGCTTCCATTTGATCACCCCATTAAACAAATCGTGACATAAACTGATGGGTATCAGGCTCTGCTCCTGCTGCAATCTAGGGGTGACTTCAGTCGCCAACATTTCTGGTGCCGTTGCCGAGGACGAAGTTGAAAATTTTCCCTAGGATTAAATGGCATTGAGCCTCTGATTCTAAAGGTGCATCGGGTTTCAGAGCCTTTGAAGATTTCTACTGTGCACTTGGCGACTCCATTGCGACGACTCCACTGTGGTGAACCTGTCGTGTCAATTCTGGCTTTCAGAGGTAGACACACGCGGTCTCATCCATAGCTGCCTCTAGCTACACCCGAAACTGATCCAGAGGCAGTTCTCAGAAAAGGAAAGGCTTCCGAAGAAGAAGACTCCACCGCCGAACCAAGTAATCCACCATCTCCTTCTGTAGGAACTCCATTTTCTCCTTCTTATTTTCTTGATAGATCTCTTTCTGAAGTTTCATGTTTCCTAAATTTCGGGAGTGTTCCTACTGAGTTTTCCCCTCCTGGTTTGGGATTGGAGGGAGAATCCCTTGTCACTCCCCTCTCCTCTGAAGCTGTACTTTAGCGTAGACCCAGGACCGATGAAGATTTCCCCACTCCTGCACAAAGAGGAGCGTTTACTTCCCTGGGCCCATTAGCCTTCTCCTTAAATCCCCTCCTGTTTCCCATTCCACTTCGAGACTCATCCCCAGTAGCCCCTTCGCGAACTCCTTCTCCTCCAAGTTCTCCTCCACCTAACATTCCTATGGCAGGTGCTAATCCCCCTCTAAATGGAATGGATGCCATAGTCGTTGCCAGATATGCTCCCTTAATCCTACCCCATCCTATGAACCCTCTCCCAACTAGAGATTACTTGAAATATATGCCCAAGTTCATTGGGGAAGGAGACACAACTGCAGAAGAGCACCTCGCTGCTTTCTACAGTTATGCAGACAACGTCAACATTGAAAATGAAGATGTCTGGATGAGAGTCTTCATCCAGAGCCTGGATGGCGAGGTGAGGAAATGGTTTAGAGGATTGGCCCCCGGATCTATTGCTGGGATCAAAGCCCTGGATAGTACTTTCCTGAGGCAGTGGGGCGATAGGAAGGATTTCATGTATTACATGACCGAGTTCGGGTCTTTGAAGAAGATGGATGGAGAGTATGTCTCCGACTTCTCCAAAATATTCAATAAGATGTATAACAAAATCCCTGCCGAGATAAAGCCTTCAGAAGCCTCAGCCAAGATTTCTTATGCTAGTGCATTTGGCCCCGATTTCTATCTGTTACTAAGAGAAAGAAGAGCCACCTCCTTAGTTCAAATGCAAGATGCGTCCATAGAGGTGGAATCCATTGTATTAGCAGCTGACGGACTGAGGAACAAGGCCGACGCAGACAGAAGAAAGGGAAGGTCGGAAACCTCAACTTCTGGATCATCGGTGCCCCACCCTCAAGTGGATGAACTAGCCAAGATGGTGAAGTCTCTGTCTGCAGAGATGGAGAGAATGAAGGTCGAGGGGAGGCAAGAATACAAGGGCCCTCAAAACGCTGAAAACAAAGGAGGTTTCAAGACGCCAAACAATTTTACTCCCCCGAATGTGCAAAGAGAGAGGGGAAGAGACAAAGAAGACTAGAAAATTCAAGCCCCTTTCCAAAACAATTTTGTGGCCAAGGGGGAGGAAGGGGAAACAGATAAGCCCGATCATGAAATCTATTGCTTCGGAGACACTCCTCCTTTTCCTCATCTCACTCAATCAGCATACGAGGAGTCTCTCATGGATAGTCAGCTAAATGAACTGAGCAAGGAAGGCAAGGCTAGTGGTAGCCAAGACAGGTATGATCTAAGGTCTAAGAGAAAGACAGTAGCACCGGATGTTCCTGAACAGTCCACTAGAACAGAGAAACCTGCTAATGAAGTAGAGGACAGTCACAGAGGTAAGAAGACCCTATCCCCCTCTCCCATAGTTTAGATTCATGTTCCCGAAATAAGAGAAATCCAGAAGCTTACACCTTCTTTTAATTTCGAGCATGAAATTCAGAAAATCAGAATCCTTGTGCCCCTAACCGAGCTGATCAAACATGGAGGGTTCAAGAAATGCTTCTCTGAGCTTTTACAGTCTGAGATCTCATGCCTTCCCACAGACTCCATTAATTTTCAAGATGAAAAGCCTGTAGTTATTTTAGGTCCTATGGTAGAAGATAGGAATGACTCATCCCCTCCCTTCTACACTTCCTTGAACATACATGACAAGGTATTGCACAACTGCTTGATGGATTCAGGAGATTCTCACAACCTCATGCCCAAAAATGTCATGGAAGAATTAGGGCTAGAAGTCACCCGAGCCTATCATGACCTCTACTCCTTCGACTCCAGGAAATTTCAATGTCTCGAGGTTATCAAAGACCTGGTCGTGACCTTGTTTCAGTTGCCCATGAAAAGTGTAGTGATGGATATTGTAGTGGCTGATGTCCCCCCCAAGTTTGGTATGTTGTTATCAAGATCTTGGATAAAAAGACTGGGGGGAACTTTGCATATGGACCTCACATATGCTATTATCCCAATATTTGAAGGAGAACATAGGAGGCTATATAGGGAAGCCCAGTTGGCCTATATAATCAGTGATGAAGCCAATCCTACCAACCATCCCATTTTTTCCTTGGACACTGATTTAGGTTCTAGTTTACTGCAACTCACTCACACTCCCGAGCCCCCTCTTAAACTTAGAGAGAAGCCCACCACTCCTCATGGGTTTCCTCCCTCCATCACCCCTGTATGGAAAATGTTTTTTGATGGAGCCTATTCCAGAGAAGGCGCTGGTGCTAGGGTGTTTTTTGTGTCCCCTTCTCAGGAAACCATGTCCCTGTCATATAAGCTGGAATTTGAAACCACCAACAATGTGGCAGAGTATGAAGCCCTTGTTCTAGGATTGAGAGCTGTAAGGGAAATGGGAATTCAAGAGGTAGAAGTGTTTGGAGATGCAGAGTTAGTGGTCCAACAGATCAGAAACGCTTATCAGGCTAAGCACCCTCGACTCAGAAATTACAAAAATGAAGTATCGGACCTAATTGACAATTTCTTCTTAGCCTTCAACATCTCTTTTATTCCAAGGGAGGATAATGCTGTGGCCGATTCTTTAGTTGTTTCAGCTAGCCAGTTCAAGGTCCCTTAGTCGTCTATGGCCAAATATGATGTTGAGATAAAATATAGGCCCTCTGTACCGAACAATGTCAAGCATTGGAAGGTATTCGAAGATGATCTAGAAATCAAAAAATTTCTTCAATCTGTTGATGAATTTTCTGCGTTGCACATTGATCAGGATCCTGACCTAGAAGGTGACCCCCACCCTGAGGTGTTTTTAAATAAAATTGCTAACCACCAAATTATTCAGCTACCTAGCAATCACATTCCGAGGGGACTAGTCCTGTTATAAAGATTGTTCAATGGGAATGATGTGGCAGTAAAGGGTAGGATTGCAGATGAAGATGCTGACACGGCTGAGTGCAACATTGGCACACCAGAGGAGCCTAAGTTTTTCAAGTTGTCAAGGAGTTTGACCAGAGAACAGAGAGTCGAATATACTGAGTTGCTGAGAGAGTTTGTTGATGTGTTTGCATGGACCTACGAAGACCTCAAGACGTATGATACATCCGTCATTGAACACAAGATCCCACTGAAGGAAGAGGCTAAGCCATTTAGGCAGAAGCTAAGACAGATAAATCCCATGTTGCTGCATGTCATGGAGAAAAAAGTGAAGAAGTTTTTAGAGGCCCAGATCATCGTCCCCTTGAGATATTCTGAATGGGTGGCCAATTTGGTTCCGGTAAGAAAGAAAAGTGGAGAAATCAGGCTTTGTGTCGATTTCAAGAACCTGAATAGGAGCTCAAAGAAAGACAATTATTCCCTGCCCAACATGGAACACATATTGCAGAGGGTAACCAGTGCATCTAGGATTTCCATGATCGATGGTTTTTCTGGCTATAATCAGATATCGGTCATGCCTGAGGACAGAGAAAAAACGGCCTTCACCACTCCTTGGGGTACATTCATGTATGCCAAAATGCCTTTTGGGTTGATGAATGCAGGAGCGACATTTCAACGAGCCATGGACATAGCCTTCATCGAGGAGAAAGATAAGTTTGTGGTGATCTATCTGGATGACATAACAGTCTTCTCCAGGTCTGACAAAGAGCACTGATGTCACCTGAGAAATTTTTTTTCGAACTGTCGGAGGTTTGGCCTTTCCCTGAATCCCAAGAAATCTTTGTTTGCTATGAAAGAAGGGAAGTTGTTAGGCCATATAGTATCAGCAGAAGGAGTGAGGATTGATCCTAGCAGGGTAGAGGCAATTCAGACCCTATCACTTCCCAGATCTAAGAAGGAAGTTCAAGCCTTTTTGGGGAAGATTAATTTTCTGAGGAGATTCATCTCAAATTTTGTCGAGCTGGTGAAACACATCACAACCATGCTCAGGAAGGGAAATGAAGTGAAATGGACCACTGAACCCAGAGAATATTTTTTCCAAATAAAGAGGGCATTGATTGAGGCACCTGTGTTGATCAGCCCTGACTATTCCAAATATTTCTTGATCTTCTCTTTTGCTTCTTTTGATACAGTAGCGGCGGTCTTGTTGCAGAAAAATGAGGAAGGACGAGAGAAACCCATCGCCTTCTTCAGCAAGGCATTAAGAGATGCAGAGGTCAGGTATGAAATCATGGAGAAACAGGCCTATGCCTTAGTGAAAGCTCTCAAAGCTTTCAGAGTCTATGTCTTGCACTCAAAGGTGATTGCATACGTTCCTTCAGCCTTTGTGAAGGACATCCTTGTATAGCTCGACATTGACAGAAGGAGGAGTAAATGGATAGCTAAGATCCTGGAATTTGACTTGGAAATAAGGCCTACCAAATTAATCAAAGGTCAAGGCTTAGCCAAGCTGTTGGCTGAAGCTAATTACAAAGCTTTGGGGGTAGATTTCATCAATGCATGTCCAGGAAACCAGCAGAATCAGTTGTTCGATGTAGACCCTCGAGCAGAGCCCCTATTGGCTTGATGTCCTTGCTATAAGGATGTCATATATTTTCTACAGGAGTTGCGGCCTCCAGACGGCCTGCAAAGAAACAAGGCAAGAGCTCTGAAGCTCAAACTAGTCAGATACTTCCTCGTCGATCAAATTTTATACTGGAAAGACCCCCTGGGGGTGCTTTTAAAATGCATAAATCCACAAGAGGCTGACAGGATCATGGTTGAGTTTCACAGCGGCCTATGCGGAGGGCACCATTTCTGGAATACCATAGCTCACAAAATTCTCAGAGCTGGGTACTATTGGCCCACCTTGTTTGCTGACATTTTTAGGAGAGTTAGAGCCTGTATCCCATGCCAAAGATTTTCAGGAACGCAACAGATCAAGTCTCTGCCTTTAAATCCTGTAGTTGTTTCGGGACCTTTCTAGCAATGGGGGCTAGACTTTATTGGAGAAATCCACCCTGCTTCCAGTGGGCATCACAGATGGATCTTGACAGCTACAGATTTCTTTACCAAGTGGATTGAAGCCATCCCCACCAGGAGTGCTTCCCACAAGTTAATCATCGGATTCCTGGAAGATCTCATCACAAGATTCGGCTACCCAAGAAAGATTGTTACTGATAACGCAGCCTCTTTTAAGGCTGAGTTGTTAGTCAAGTTCTGCGAACAGTTTGGGATCAAACTGATTCACTCCACCCCGTATTATCCACAGGGCAACGGTTTAGTAGAATCCTCCAAAAAAAGCCTAATAAGGATCATCAAAAGATTACTGGAGGACAACAAAAGGTCTTGGAACTCGAAGCTGAAATTCGCTCTATGGGCCGATCGGGTGACCACAAAGAGATCTATAGGCATCTCCCCTTTCCAGTTAGTTTACGGGGCAGAAGTCGTCTTCCCTTCTCAGCTGGCCATTCCTGTAGTGAAATTCTTCCAGGATTATCAAGAAGAGCCCAATGACATGATCAAAAGAATTCATCAACTGGTAGAAGTCCAGTAGGTCAGAGAGTAGGTGATGGTCAGAGTTCAGGACCATCAACAGAGGATCAAGCAGGTTTTTGACAAGAAAGCCAAGAAGGAGGAGTTCCAGGTAGAAGACCTGGTACTGAAATGGGATGCTCCTAAGCAAGATAAGGGCAAGCACGTCAAATTTGAAGCCCTATGGATCAGACCCTTCAAAATCTCTGAGGTTTTCTCAAATAACACATATCGGTTGCAGGATTTGGAGGGTAAAGAAATTTTCAATGGCCCGGTAAATGGGCATTTTCTTAAACAATGTTTTGTCTGAGCCTTCGGTGGCTCCCTTGTTTGTAAATATTATCCTTTTGGTTCTTTGTTTTTACTTTTATTGTTTCGGCTTAGTAAATGACTCCATAGCCCAACAGCAAGGCACTGGAACTGCAAAATGAGTCCTTAGAGCATCACATGGACGACTCTATCCCCCATGGAACCTAAATGTTAGCAACATTACTTGTCTTCAGCATCGAGATATCTAGGTCTACAGGTTGCATGAGGAGCGCCCAAGTTCAGCGAACAGAAGAAATCCTTTTCGGACTTAAAAACAAGCGAGCGGGCAAAATTATAGTGTCAACGGTCTGGATCCATCCATATGAGCATATCAACGGGTGGCGGGAAATCGCGGATAGAAAGGTGCGTCGAAGATAACGCAATGGATGGCGCCCATATTGTGTGCAGGGAAAGATAGCAGCCGTCCATCCAGAGGACGCATGGCGCGAGATTAAGCCGTCTCGGCATTTCGCTCATCGCGATTTCAAGAAGCAAGGATCAGCCCCTTCATATCTGCGAATGCCGAAAGCACCTTTGGGAGTAAGCACAGGGTCATAGCCCGTGGTCACTTGAGGAAGAAAGGAACTGTGCAAAAGGGGGCCAAAGGCACCAAGTCCAGTCGCCGAAAGGATCGTCGTGATCTCCAGGTGCCATCTGATGCGACCTCGATCCTGGTTTTCGCTTGGAGTAAATGATGATGAGAACGGGTGGTTGAAACCTCCTTTCATTCATTAAGTGTGGGGAATGGAGGGTCTGGCAAATGGTCTGCTCGAAGAGGTCCTGTGTACCGATTTTTTCCAAAGAAACCATGCCGAAGTCCTCAACTAGACAGAGAAGTCTGCACATGCTAGCTCAGCACTTAATGGCTCAGCTACCCTCCTTGCAGGAGCCATGCACAGTTAAGATGGCGCAAAAAGGTTTTCAAGGGGCGTCAATCACGATCAGTCTAAGCGCAGTAGTTATTTCTCGAACTCGGGGTTCGTAAGTTCGGAGGGCGGACTATGTCTTTTAGTTGCGCAAGGTTGCGAGTTACGAAAAGTGCCCAGAGGGGGTCAACCTTCGCTGACCATCGCGTCTCGGGACTTCGCGAGGGGAGAATGCCAAATTTTGATACTCCAGCTCGCGAAGCCACGAGTTGCGAGAGGCGTTAGTACTTGGGATCTAGCCGACGGTTACATGCAGAGAGCGCTGACCAGAAAAGGGGCCTAACCCGTATCACCATCTCGAGGATCGGGAGTTTAGAAAAGGGAGCCGAGGGTCTTTGACCCACGAACTCGCGAATCATGAAAGGAAAAGAACTTTTAATGACGAGCCCACAGTATCGTCAAAAGTGTTTCAGGCCATCCGATCAAAAGAGGGGTACATGATGTGCGATTAGGTTCTATCACCCCTTCGCACATTGCGACTTCAAAGAGCAGGGATCAGCCTCCTCCCAGCCTCGAGGCACGAAGCGCCAAAAATGCCCAGGAGCTGGGCCCACGGTCTTGACACCCGGTCACTTGGGGAAAGAAAAAGAGTTGTGCAAAGGGGCCGAAATGCCATGCTTAGCTGCAGAAAGGATCACCGCATTCTCCAAAAGACGAGTTCAGCCCGACCCTGATCTTGGTCCTCGCTAAAGAATTAAATGAAGGAGAATGGGGGTAGTTGAAACCTCGACTCACTTACTGAATGCAAGACATGGAGGTTCCGATAGGCAGTCTGCCCGAGATGGTCCCGTACACTCATTTTCTCCAAAAAGGTGGTGGCGTCGAGTTCTCATCTGACCAGAGGAAGTCTGCACACACCATTTCGGCCTTTAATGTTTTAGCTACCTCCCCTGCAAAGGCCATGTGAAGTTAAGAAGACATCTGACGAAGGGTTTCCATCCGAAGTTTGATTGAAGAGACACTACGCCTTGAAGGGTGAGTGCACCTCTGTTGGGCAAATCTGTCTGAGTATATGTACTCAGTTTTTGCATTTTTAAAAGGGATCGATGGTAGAGCAAAGCTCCCGATTGGAAAGTTCTAGTTCTCTGGTTATGTATTGGTATGTAATATTTCTTGTTTAATGACAGACAGTCTTCTCACTCCATCTGGTTTTCATCTCATACTGAGAGAGTTTGTGATCGACTAATTCATGCAAATAATTGCAATTATGTTATGGTAAAGGATTTATCGTTGCATTGTTGTATTCTCTAGTCCTCTGCATTTGAATGTAAGAAGATCTTGCGTTTAGATGTTTTCCCCTACAATCTGTTAGGAACCTGATGTTAACAACAGACCTTTGCTTTCCTCTTATACAAGTCTCCCCCCTACTCACCCTTACTACAACTCACTGTCTGAAGTTATCTAAGACCTCACTTGTCCATGTATGTCGGGCCTAGTTTCAGAGTTAGAACCACATCATTTTGAGTTAGCTTCCATTTGATCACCCCATTAAACAAATCATGACATAAACTGATGGGCGTCGGGCTCTGCTCCTGCTGCAATCCAGGGGTGACTTCCGTCACCAACAGTTGGTACATATTGATGAGTCATAGTTGATGAGTAGTTGACACATGATTGGTACATACTTGATACATGGTTGGATGCACTTGTTTATGGTACAGGTTGATTACAGGTTGGTGCATGGTTGATGCACTTATTTATGGTACAGGTTGATTACAGGTTGAGGTATAGGTTGATGCATGGTTCAGATTTATTGGTACAGGTTTACAGTGGTATATCTCACAGTGACAGTGTGACAGTGGTTCCATCATTATACTTCTACTTTAGGGTGGCAGGACGGAGCAAGGATAGGTGGTTGTAGCCGGAGAACATTGGGGGTTGTAGCCTCCTTCTGGTTGTAGCCAGAGAATTGGGGAGTTGGAGCTTCCCTCGGGTTGTAGCCTGAGAAACTAAAGGGTTGGATCCTCCTTCTAGTTGCAGTTGGAAAACAAAGGAAGTTGGTGCTTCCAATGAATGTAATTCTTCAAGACATATAAGAAAAAACATTTTGTGGTTTTCTCTCGATTTGGGTTTCCATGTAAAACACTGGTGTATTGTGTATGTGTGTGATTGTTTATTTCTTACTGCTCATTATTGGATAATAATTCTACATTGATATAACATTTGAAGAAAAAATATTATAATTACGCTATTACTGATTCACCCCCCCTCTTAGTAATCCAACACTCTTCATGATTCCATTGGACTCATTGAGGCCGAGAATGCCAGACTAAAGGAACATATCAAGGAATTAGATGAAGCTTTGATTTCTATACCATTTCTTGGTAGTCCTTTGGAAATAGCCACGCATGTGACTCCCTGCACCCCTGCAACAATGCTAAAAGTCTCCTCCAGCTTCGTCGCATCATGTAGAGGATATGTGGAGAAAAATATCAAGAAAAGAATGGAATTGATTACTAAGGCCTGGGAAACATCACAAAATATGGATTCCCTAGGAAGTAGAGAACATAACTTGCTCGAACTTCTTCAAACGGATTTAAAAAATGAAGAAAAATTCTATTTGGACACGGTCATCCCTTTTTCCTTTCATGTCAACAACATGGCAGACACGACATGAATACAACATGATCTCCCCTCCAAAAAATGACTCAATCAATTAGAAGCATGCTGGAAAGAGAAGGTGAGGAACCTGTATCTCATCGTCTAATCATGTGAGCAAGCAATATCAAAGAAAGAAAAATTATTCACAAAACGCACCAAAAAAGACTTAATCAGAAGGACCAACGAGTTCCAAGACCCCAACTTAATTGTCAACTCGTTGGCATTAACCAAGGAAGCTTTTGATAAACAAGTTGATAATTTTAAGGCGTTGCCTTTACAAAAAATTTATAGGATTCTTGTATATCATGAAGATCACGTGGACAACTGGCTAGTCTACTATTCAGTACAGAATGGAGACATTCATTAGCCTTTATGTAATCTTTCTATTGATCTAAGTGAATTAGAAAATAAACTTTTCAACATTAAAATCAGGAATGACATCAATGTCGCCCCCTTGAGAAGCTACATTGAAGAATTCGTTCAAACGAACTTGAAGCGGGTCGCCGACGAAAACCAATAGGAAAAGGCATCAGCAAGCAAACAACAAAAATACTTAGATGGACCATCACTATAACTCTTTTGTTCATCAATCCAGTTATTCAAGCGGGTCGGCGACTAAAGCCAATAGGAAAAGGCATCAACAAGAAAATATCAAAAATACTTATATGTGCCATTGTTGTAAGTCTATACTGATCCTCCTTTGTTTATCAATCCAGTTATTCCACCTTCTCTGAATAAAAATTTCTACCCAAAGATTGATATCTTCCCATTTCTACTTTTCAGGTATTACAGTCTACCGTCTCCAAATTCTTCTTTCCACAGTCCTATTTCTTGTACATATTTTCTCTTATGGTCTGTGGGAGCCTCAATCCCAGTCTATATAACAAGCACATTTAAATTTCCAAGAATACGTAACAAACTTTTATTTTTTGATATATTCCAAATAAAACTAATAAAAAAAATTTTTTGTCTCCTTTTATATTTATGTGCTCCTAGATTATTTCAATTCTCTTTTTTCCTGATGCATATCTTTTTCTACTGGGTCATTTTTAAAATATAATTTGAGATAAATCACTCATTTAAATTTGAGATAACATATATATATATATATATATATATATATATATATATATATATTATTTCCAAGAATAGGTCATTTTAAAAATTAAATTTGAGATATCATATTTGATATATATGTGTGTGTGTATTTTTTTTTTTTTTGAAATTTCCAGCAATATGTAACACACTTATTATTTTTTGATATAAATGTCATAAAATTGTGTTTAATACTTTTTTTCTACTCACACATATAAACAATATGTCATTTCTTGCATGCTTACCACCTTTTCTTCATACTGCTTGCCACATCTGCACTGCAATTTCCATCTGCCCCTGCTACTTTTTCCTCGTTCCTTTACATTTATCCCCAAATCAACCTGGCAAGGACTTCACTGCCATGCAACACTTGTTTTAGTAGTATTATATTATTTGCATAGTGCTTTATAACGTGACTATATATGAGTAAAAATGACTAAATAAACTAATAAAAATGCTACAAGATGACAATAATCAATGACTAATCAAACTAGTAAATGTACTACAAAATGGTGACAATTAATGGCCAAATAAATGAGTAAATGTACTACAAAATGGTGACAATTAATGACCAAATAAACGAGTAAATGTATTACAAAATGGTTGTTACACATTATTTTCGTCACCCCTATTACCATTAATGATGTAAACCTATCATTTGTCTTTATAAGGATCAATTGCCTTAATCCTCGAAGAAGAATGAAGATGAATTTTCCCAGAGAGATGAAATTACACTTTTCCTTTATCAAAAACCTTACAAAAAGGGACCGTCGCACCTTGCTTAGTGTTAAGGGTGCGCTAATCTAGGATCGTTGCAGGCTGCACCATAGTGGCCTGCGATGTCGTCGCAGTTTGCTTAGTTGTAAGGGTGCGACGATTTTCGTACGAAGGAAAAAGAGCATATTCTTGATTCTTCTAGAAGAGAAGATTCGAGGGTGAGTTGGCCTCTGATCGGTTTGGATTTGAGTAGCATCCCTGATCTCATGGGATCATCCTAACCTCCTCACCCTATAAAAGGAGAGGAGTTCTCATGGGGAAAGTTAGCTTGTAGATTGGAAAAGTTAGAAAGCTCTTGAGTTTTGTGGCTTGGAGTTTTTGGAGCTTGTATGTTGGCTTTGAGCTTTGCTTTGTTAAGATAGATTGTTGATCTCAGAATCCATGGAACAGAAGTGTGTGGGAAGCAAGGAAATGTTGGAAGGAACATGATAAAATCAAGGCATCTGGTTGTATCTTTCTTCCACATTCTTTAATACAACGATATATTTTTTTCCCATAAAATTAGTCTTATTTTATTGTATGACTCCTTGATCACATACATAGGTTTTGTTGAGTATACATTATTGCTTCCACTTCATTGGCTTGTGCCTTTTTACATGTTCCTCATTCCATAAGCCTTAGAACAGAGCGAGGATGACACCGGCAAGGAAAAACGATGTTTAAAAGGTATGTCATTTATCTCTTGTTAGTTAGTATGCTTGATAATTAAAACTTAGGGAAAGTTTTATATTTTTTCTTGTTTTGTTTTAGTTTCGGGGTGAAACTAGGGAGATCTGTTTGTGTTTGAACTTACCGATTTGTCCGATAACAAAATTGACGACCATATTGGGGAAGAACGGATTGTTTTCCTAGTTTGTCTTGCTTTCTTGCTTTGATTGCTTGGGTTATGTTTTCTGAGTCACTGGGAGATCCAGCTTGACTCTCTGACTGTTTAAATTCACTGGAAAACCTTCTTGCTTTTTATTTTTTCCATTTTTATTTTGATCGTCGCATCCTTCTTTGAGGGACAATGCGACGATCTAGGATCGACGCACCCTACCTTTTGAAACAGTGCGGTGTCATCACAATGTATTTTTCTTCTAGCCTACGACGATCAAGGATCGTCGCGCTGTGTTAGTCTATAGCCTGCGATGATTGTGAAAAAAATTAATTTTTGATGGTTTTTCTTGCCCAGATCTTAGATATGGTTTTGGGGTGATTTGTTGGGTCTGATTACAGTCTACTTGACAACTTTGAATATGCTTTTAGCTATCTTTTAAACAAAAATTTTTAATTTTTTGCTTTGCATTAGATTGGGGGCATCTTTGCATTTGAAGTAGCGAAATTGCATGGTTTTTGGCATTTTTTGGTCTTGAATTCTTGGGACATTGTGCATCTGGGAATGATAAACATTTTCTCCTTCTCATAATATAGCTTTCATCAAAGTGAAATATTTTCATTCTCATTTCTTTGCATTGTTTAGAGTCGGTCAAAACATCATTTAGTCCACACCATTTTCCTCTCGAATAAACAACAGCTTTAAAATAAAGCACTTATAAAAATTGATTAGACATTTTTGTATTTTTTGGTAGCAAACCGACATTAGATTAGCTGTAGGGATTTGGAATAGGTGTGAAAGATAACTTTCCAAAGCTGCAAACAAACATAGAATCTTGAGTTAGGGAGTGGTAAAATCCACTTATTGCATTTTGTCCTGGGAAGCCCTTCTCACTCAAGGGTCAATCACGAGGTCGCATTAGAACTGACATAGTTACTCACCCTGCTTTGTTGGTGTTAGTGTAGAGATTGCGTGTATTATTGGGGGTCACTTGAGAAGAAAATCTTGTGGGGACCTTCTCGTGTTGATTTCGGGCTTGATACCTTTCCTTTGCACGTGGATCAGACTATCGACTATTTCCCTAGGCATCATTGTCGTAATTGGTAACCTTAGTGGCCTATCTCTTTAGGGTCTTTTACATGAGGTGAATGTGGAGGGGAAAGTCTTCACGGTACCTAGAATCAACGTTGGCCAAACTCACTTGGGCTCCTTGGAGGGTATACCCACGTTTATGTGTGGGAGCTTTCACCAAGGTGTAAGTCCATTAAGCAGGTTGTCAACGTAAATTTTCCACCCGCTCTATCTCAGCCCCTTCTTACATTGTTCCTGTGATGTTGGATTTCATCACCAACTAGTGTGTTCATTATAAGAAGGTTTTGTTTGCTTGTTTTCTTCGTAGATTTTTAACGTGTGTTGTTTGTTTTCCCTAGAATACTCTAGGTTGGATCTTTATTTCATAGCGTCAGTTCCCGGAATGACCAATGAGGGAACCCCTTTGCTAGGGGAACCTTTTCTTTTTCCTTCTTACGAAAACATTGGTCCTCCTCACATCGTTACTTTGAGCCTTCCAGGTCTCACAATTGGATTACTGGTATGGTTGTTTTCCACTCAGGTAATCTTGAATGCAACTAGTGCTTCTGTTGTAAGCACTTTCCCCCAAGAGCATCAACCTCATGTTGGTCCTTCACCTTCTTCACCAGTAATATCTTCTTCACCTTCTTCACTTGCAAGGTCTTCTTCGGTTTCGTCTTCTTCGTCAAGTGAAAGATGTAAAGCTAGTAACCCGGTAGATAAGAAGAAGAAGAAAATGAAGATTAAGAAGAAGAAAAATAAACAAGGGTCCAAACTTCCAACCACTGTCGGACATGTTGGAAAGCAACCAATTACTATTAATCGTACTGGGAGTGTTGATGATGCCAAGATCACCCAAACAACCCGTAAGCCCAAGTACCCTTGCAGGCTTTGTAAGGGTAGCCATCTTCTTAAGGATTTCCCTAGCCTATCCAAGGTTATAGAAGCATGGTCTACATTCCCTCACCAACCCGTGTTGTCAGCCTCTAAACAACATGCTGATGACCTCCCGTCAACTAGTCAAGATACCGTTGGGAAGAAGCAAAGTATAGTCAAGTTCCCGTGTAGGTTATGCGGACGGAGTCATCAAACTCACATTTTCCCTCGTATGGACGAAGACTCAAAATTACTGGAAGATATGATTGTTTCCCAACCTAAACTTCCAGCTTCTTATCGCAACCTTACTCTCAACCCACCTGTAGTTGATGGAATGATCAATCTAGTTCCTTCGTCGGTCAATCTAGTTGATCAGGTAGTCAATCTGGTCACGTCCTTAGTTGAACCAGTTGACCAAGTGGTCGATTCGATCCCATCCTCGGTCGATCCCACTCTCTCGTTAGAGAGTGAAACCCAAGTGGTTGATCCCTTTCCACTCGTCGACCCCATTCTCCCCTTGGAGAATGAAACCCAAGTGGTCGATCTAATCTCGTCATCGGTCGATCCTACTCTCCCCCTAGAGAGTAAAACTGATGTTGCTCAAGTTTTTCTTGTCGATACAGACATTACCGTGCTGGGGGGAATTCCTCCTTCTTCCATGGAACCCCCTCCAAGTAATGAGTCCATCCTTTTTTATTGGGGTGTGCTAACTGGACCTCGTCTTCCCTCTCACACTCCTTTCAAGATTACAGTATAGGTTTTTGGTCGAGACGTTGATAGACGAAGGTTTGTCTATTAGTATTTTGTCCTCTGTTGATTGGCAAGCTTTGGGTTATCCTCAGCTTGTGCCAGTTATGTAGAATATGTTAGATTTCAACAGAAGAACCAATCACCCTTTAGGGATCCTTCCTTATTTTCCTGTAACTTTGGGAGGGAAAACTATCTTTATTGATGTTATGGTAGTCCAAGACCCCTTGGATTTCGATTTACTCCTTAGGCAAGATTATGTCTATTCCATGAAAGCTATCGTGTCCACTCTTCTTCGTGTGATATCTTTCCCTCACGATGAAAGAGTTGTGACTATTGATCAACTTTTGTTTGTTGGTCCTGACTTGACCATCAACTCAATGACCTCCCTAAACGGTTCTTATATGCAAACGGTATCACCCTCGCCCCAGGTCAATTATGCGACGTTGTCTTCCATGCCTTCAATGATCGATGTAGATAAGCCTCTCACTGTAAGATCACTCCCTTATGACTTGGATCTGGTCGTTGACATGGTCATCTCTTCGATAGGGCTATTGGAGCTTGATCTCCTTACCCCTATCACAACCCTTGGCATGTGTTCCTTCCAAAGTGTATTTCTTCCATCAAGTGAAGATCTCTTGGAGGCCATGACCGAGTTTTATCCCTTGACATGGTGTCCTTCTAGAGCACTGTCCTCTTGGAGGCCATGATCAAGAAGAGAGTCTTTGAGCATGGTTTTTTGATTTCAAGCTCATTAAAAAATGAAACCATCTATTGAGCATGGTTTTCTGATTTCAATCTCATTAAAAAATGAAACCAGCTATGAGCATGATTTTCTGATTTCAAGATCATTAAAAAATGAAACTAGCCTTAAGCATGGTTTTCTGATTTCAATCTCGTTAAAAAAATGAAACCAACTACAAGGATAGTTTTCTTCTCTGTGGAAACCTCGTTAAAAAAATGAAACCAACTACGAGGATAGTTTTGCTTCTCTGTGGAAACCTCGTTAAACAATGAAACAGAGCTTGCAAGGATAGTTTTCGTGTCTTTGTAGCAACCTTGTTAATAAATGAAACAGAGCTTACGAGCATAGTTCATGTTTATGTGTCAAGCTTGTTACAAATGAAACAGAGGTTTGGGGATTGAACCTTGATTCACGAGCATAATTCTTGTTCCTATGTCAAGCTCGTTAAAAAATGAAATAGATTTCCCCCCCCTCTCTGTTTTAGTCAAGTACTTCATTACGAATAGTATTTGAAGCTTCTTTTCATCCTCCTTGATGTTGGATGAATCGAAGCTTGGGGGGCAATTTCTACAGCCTATAGACTTCATTCTGAAGTTAAGCCACTAGCTTCTTAAGCTGAGGGCTAAGTACCAACCATCCCTGGATTCTACGTTGGGAAGTCGCAAGCATAGTTTTCTCTGGTTCAAGCTTGTGTAAAAATGAAACCACCTACCTCAAGCATAGTTTCCTATGGTTCAAGCTTGTGTAAAAATGAAACCAGGTCCAAGCATAGTTTAGTTTAGTTTTAAGCTTGTATAAAAATAAAATCTATCCCAAGCATAGTTTTGTTTTGTTTTAAGCTTGCGTAAAAATGAAAATATTGCCAAGCGATCTTGTTATTTTCACGCTCGTTAAAGTATTTGAAGAAAACATTTGTTGAGCGACAAATTATCTCTTTTTTGGTCTCGTCAGACTAACTTCCAAAAAAGGACCTTTTGGAGTTTCCTTTAAGTGTTTTTCAGACTATCTAAATATGAAAAACCATTGAGTTTGCTTTCTTTGGACTCGTAAAACAAACATCGAAAGGCCCATATGGGACTGAACCACTCCTTCCTAGGTTCTGTTAAACATACTCAGAAAGAATCATTCGAAGGATGAGCTTACAGTTCACGCATATGTTATCCTCCTCAAGCTTGTGTAAAAATAAAGAGGTACTCACCATAAATGGTGGGGGAGGGAATTGGGAAAGAAATGTATCTAAACTTGTATTCTATGGAAGAGTCACTTTTGAACATAACACCCTTTCACTCGCTTTGTGTCTAGGTTGGAAAATTCGTTTATCTCTTGATCATACTCCTTTATAAGATTACATTTTGGTCTGTGATCCCTGTTGTTGAGTCAGTGTTGCCAAGACAATTTTCGTGTCATCAATATGTTCAAAGAGAAGTTCAACCCGAAAATCCTTCTATTGCGTCGACCATTTCTGCAGTCCTTAAGCCTTCTATTGCATCGACCATCCCTAAGACAGTCCCGAATCACTTGTTACTCTGATCAACTTCAAATCTTGTTACCTGTTTCGTGTCATTGATGGGGGATACATTAAGGCCCTTCCTCTGACGAGTCTTTTCCTGTCGACTTCAACTCATTATCCAGGAATTAGACTTAGAAACTAATTATTACCTTGGAACTTGCATGCCTCAATGGCAGGTTTCCTTGCTTTCGACAGTGGGTTTTCATCTTTGACCCTTGATAGGGAGATTCTGTTGAGTGTTTGACTTCAAATCATTCATTCACATTCGTTGGATTGTACTAGAGTACCTTGGGAGTCATTGCCATCAATGGTGATTTCCTTCACACTTGTTAACGATATTCATTAATGACCCGTAATCAAGTGGTTTCTACCATGTTTGACTTCAACACATGTATTCACAAGGTTAGATTCGTACTATAGAGTGGTGGAAATGAAGACCCTGGATCTTTTTTGACAGATTCAGGTTACGATGGAGTATATTTAGATTGTACTGTTGCATAGATCCACAATGTATGTCTCGTGGCTATGTTCAAATTTGAGTCTTTAATGTATTGTTATGGACATAAATATACATATAAATATATATTCATAACATAATAATTAATTAATAATAATAACTATTAATAATGAAATGACATGTCTCAAAGGACATGAATATTGGTTAAGGGCACCCCTGCGTGGGTATATAAGCAAGCCCTCATTCTCATTTGTAATCATCTTATTATATCTTATCTTATCTATTCATATTTTATACATTATTCCTACATGGATTACTTTGTTATATTCCAAGTATTTTGGATAATTCTTGTGTGAGCGAACTTTGTTCGTCTCATTTGGTATCAGAGCTTAGTTTTTCTGATCCCAGCCTTTGGCCAGTCTCTTTATTAGACCTTGTCTGATCCAGCTTTTATCCACACACAAAAATTTTCAGAGTTTCTTTGATCTGGTCTTTGACCAACAATTGGCCTTTGGCCATTTAAATATAAAATTACATTGAAGAAATAAATCGTTTCCATTGAAGTTTGAAGAAATCATAAATAGTTGTGAAGAAAACCAAAGTTCCACTGCAAAATTGAAGAAACCAAATATCCAAAGTCAAATTAAAAAAAAAAAAAAAACAATAACAAAAAAAAAAAACTAGTTGAAAAATACAATCAACTGAAAATAAAAAATAAAAAAAAATGTACTGCCACCAGTGATTTCTATCCATACAATCCACAAGATCTTGATAAATAATTGCTTTGACCGTACAACGATTGATTTTATTAAAGACAATACACTCATCGCATGCTTCCCACTAGTCATTCTCTGTTATGAAATCAACAGACAAAAGGTGAATCCGCTGCCAATCTGTTGAACCAATACTGCTTCCATACACAACTCGTACATTCTATAATCAATGTTTCCTTAATCGCCAGTTCCGTACATCTACTGTAGCTACTGTCATTTACAAAAAATATTCGTTTTGTACAATCTGAATCGTACAGTCATCTGCATAATTGATTTGTCGTACTACATCCAGTCGCCACTATCGATCCGTACCATTACAACCGCCACTCTCAACAGTCCACCGGTCCCTGCAACTGCCGCTGTACAATCCATACCCTCGATGTGCATAGGAAAACTACCGTACAACTACAAAATTAAAAAAAAATCTGTACCAGATGCCAATAATCTAAAGTTGTCCAACCATCGTACTATCTGTACAACCTCTTTCATACAACCTCCAATCATTGTTGTGACTGTCGTACATTTTTGTTTGTACCTTTTGGCAGTTAGCGATCCATACATCTTTAACTTGCCTTCCAAGTGGTCCATAAATATTTTGTTAAGTCGCAATTGTCCGTACATTGGTATATAGTTTAATTGAGTGTTATCCATATGATCACGACTATTGAAAAAGAGAAGGTTAACCATTAACAAATTAAGTTAATGTATATTAACCTTTGAAACGTGACTATTAGATCATTGAATTATTCAAGGTGTAAAGTTTATTGCAAGGTTAAAGTTAATTGGTAGAGATTTAGAAGTAAAAAAAAAAGGTCAAAAAGGGTTTTTAATTGAAGTCAAAAAGTTATATGAAGGAAAAAAAGGCTTTTATTTATTGGAAAGGTAATAAAGATAAATTACTTTTTAATTAAAGATCGAAGATATTAAGAAAAAAAAGGGTACTTTATACAAAGAAAAAGTAAACAAGGTTAGAAGAAACCAAAAAAAATAAGTGTAAGGAAAAAAAAATATTTTGTGGAAAAAAGTTATTTTGATTGAAAGTAAATTTTTTTATCTACTTTATACAAAGGAAAAAGTAAACAAGGTTTGAAAAAAAACAAAAGTTATTAAAAGGGTGATATAAAAAAATAAAAAAATAAAAATTCCCAAGTCTAATTCAAGTTAAAAAAAAGAGTACAATTCAAAATGGAAGGAGGAAGATTCCCTCATACTTATAAAAAATATGTGGATCCTTTATTAAAAGTTAATGGGATTATTTAGGGAAAGAATACCAACATCGCTATCTGCTCGACCGCTAGGAAAAATCACATTAACGTTGACCTGACAAACCAATTAATGGTTTTAGAGCCAAATATAATTGAAAATGACATGTGTCTTTCCAATGAGAAATATGACATTAAGAACCTACAACTATCTATGGGCGATTACAAATTCATAGCTCAATTCAATGTCGTATCAATCTATGAAGACAGTGCTGATATAATTCTAGGGTCAACTTGGGTAGATACATTAGGTACTTTTATTTTCAACACAAGGAGAAAGTTTTTGACATTTTCTTATAAGAAGAAGAAAATCACATTACGGGATGTTATAATGAAGTTAATTTCAGAAGCTCCATCATCAGAAGACCTGAAGGACATATCAGAAGTGATCCTTCTAGATAACCAGAAATCAATACAAAAGTTGCAAGATCGACAAGAAGAATGTGACAAAATTATCATTGAAAAAGACGAAGAGATTTCTCGCCTAAGAAATCATAATAAAAAACTACTTGCAAAAATCATGAAGTCTAAGGAGAAGAAGCAGCGTTTTCAAAAGTTCGAACAAGAAAATCAAGGTCTCAAAGAGAAATTAACCGAAAAAGAGGAAGAAAGTTCCTGCCTAAGGAACCTTAATCATAATTTACTAGAACAAATTAAAATCTTAAAGGATGAAAGAAAAAATAATCGAAATATTATAAATAAAGTCGGCAAATCAAAAGATGAAGAAGAACTTTCACTCTTAAGGGTTCATAATCAAGATTTATTAACACAAATTAAAAAGTTGAAGCATGATAAGAAGACTTTACCAGAAAAGCTAGTTCGCAAAACATCATTAGTCGATAAGGAAACAATGACAAACCCAAGCAACATTACAACTCGAAAGGAGGAAAATCCAGCTAATGTAAATAAGTTTTCAAATGTCGAGGTACAAACAAGCCAAAGATATCAAGAAGACTCAATTCCAAAATTTAATCAACAAAAAGCTATAAGTATACGAAGTAAGGATCAAGTTGCGAGGATGCCTTATCAACATCCTAATCACAAAAATCGATACTTTAGCCAATCCTTGTATTAAGAAAATCAAATGACCAATATGTTGAAGAATATTACTTCAGCTACAAGTGATGCTCAAAATAGAAGCTATCATGGGAGTCGAAATACATCACATTCTTTCCAAGAACCCTATAAACCCCCCATGCATAAGATCAAATTAGGATGGGAAAACTCCTTTACAATGCGACAATTCTGCTCATCACTTAGAAGATCCTATCATCTCAGGTCCTCAACGATTACTAACTCAGTAATGAAGAAGCACAAGACAATAATTACAAGCTAGAGCAAGAGATAAGTCTTCCATAAAGTATGCTTTGAGGACAAAGCACTTTTAAGGGGAAGGCAATGTTATGAACATAAATATACATATAAATAGATATTCATAACATAATAATTAATTAATAATAATAACTATTAATAATGAAAGGACATGACTATTGGTTAAGGGCACCCCTGCGTGGGTATATAAGCAAGCCCTCATTCTCATTTGTAATCATCTTATTATATCTTATCTTATCTATTCATATTTTATACATTATTCCTACATGGATTACTTTGTTATATTCCAAGTATTTTGGATAATTCTTGTGTAAGCGAACTTTGTTCATCTCATGTATAGATCCACATTGTATTTTTGGTGGCTATGTTCAGATTTGAGTCATAATGACATGGATCTATAGTGTATGTTTAGTGGCCATGACCTGTCTTACTTGACATGGATCTTTGCATGTCGACATTTATGCTTTGAGTCATTTGTATTCTGAGTATGGGAATGCCTACCTCAATGATGATATATTATTGCATTGTATTTCCTTGTTTGTTGGCAGGTTTCCGACCGACGTGTTCCTTGTTCCCTACACACACTCGACAAAGTATTTCAGCTATCACTCTGTTTTAACTTCATACTTTGGGGGGCTCTCTGTTACACATTATTTTCGTCACCCCTATGACTGTTAATGATGTAAACCTATCCTTTGTTTTTAGAAGGATCAATTGCCTTAATCCCTAAAGAAGAATGAAGATGAATTTTCCCAGAGAGATGAAATTATACTTTTCCTTTGTTAAAAACCTTATAAAAATAAATCGTCACACCTTTCTTAGTGTTAAGGGTGTGATGATCTAGGATCTTCACAGATTGCACCACAGTGGCCTGCGATGTCATCGCAATTTGCTTAGTTTTAAGGGTGCAATGATTTTCGTAAGAAGGAAAAATAGTATCTTCTCGATTCTTCTAGAAGAGAAGATTTGAGGGTGAGTTGGCCTCCGATCGGTTTGGATCTGAGTCGCATCCCTGATCTCTTGGGATCATCCTAACCTCCTCACCCTATCCTTTTCAACCTATAAAAGGAGAGGAGTTCTCATGGGGAAAGTTAGCTTGTAGATTGGAAAAGTTGGAAAGTTCTTGAGTTTTGTAGCTTGGAGTTTTTGGAGCTTGTTTGTTGGCTTTGAGCTTTGTTGTGTCAAGATAGATTGTTGATCTCAGAATCTGTGGAGTAGAAGTGTGTGGGAAGAAAGGAACTATTGGAAGGAACCTAACAACATCAAGGC
This sequence comes from Picea glauca, assembly GCA_000966675.3. Lineage (NCBI taxonomy): Eukaryota > Viridiplantae > Streptophyta > Pinopsida > Pinales > Pinaceae > Picea > Picea glauca. The sequence goes on from JZKD02S0724290.1 coordinate 644,967, forward strand.
ATATGGTTGTATCTTTCTTACACATTCTTTAATATAACAATATATTTCTTTCCCATAAAATTGGTCTTATTTTATTGTATGACTCCTTGATCACATACATAGGTTTTGTTGAGTATAAGTTGTTGCTTTCACTTCGTTGGCTTGTGTCTTTTTACAGGTTCAACATCCCATAATCCTTGGAACAGAGCGAGGATGACACTAACGAGGACAAACGATGTTTAAAAGGTATGCCATTTATCTCTTGTTAGTTAGTATGCTTGCAAATTAAAACTTAGGGAAAGTTTTATATTCTGTCTTGTTTTGTTCTAGATTCGGTGTGAAACTAGGGAGATCTGTTTGTGTCCACACTTACCGATTTGTCCGATAACAATGGTGACAATTAATGACCAAATAAACGACTAAATATATTATAAGATGATGAGTCAAGTTAACATATTAATGGCTAAGCGAGATACGACTAAAATCTAGTCTGGGGAAAAGAGACTACAAATTTGCTACTGTTAGTCGCCGACTAAAAAATAGTGGTTTATATCCGAATAGTAGTTTCTATTGAAATTTTAGTTTTTTTTTTAATAACAAATTAGCCAATTTGTACTAGTGTCTAGGTGACCATTTCATACCTTAATGATCCTAGATGGATATGGATCTTGGAATAATGTAACAAAATCATGCATACCATAGTAGGCTCTTTATTGACAAATCCAATAGATGTTTTGTTCTCTTAAAAGAATCTAAGATCACAAAATGTGATGATCTTTAATTAGAGAATAATATTTATAAAAAATCTTATGATATGACAAACATGAGAAAATGATGAGTTCTTCCGATTTCAACCCTTTGTTGCATAGCTCACATATACACTAGTAAAAAAATATGTGATGAATAATTTCTATCCTTAGTTGGGGAGAACATGCCCTAAACTACATAAGATAAAATGAAGGTTATGTGAAAATTAGCCTCTAAAATATTTTTATGTGATGACAGAATGATTTTTTACCTGGAGACGAGTACAATAATAATAACAATAACAATAACAATAACAATAACAATAGCAGTAACAATAATAATAATAAAGTTTAAGAAAAAGTGTCTTTACTCGTATTTAATCCAAATATAATTTAAATATGCTTAGTAAAACTCCTCCATAAACACTGAATGACTTTATAAATATTTCTTTCAAATATTAGATGAGAGAAGGTTTCAAATATTAAATGATAGAACGTTTTCAATACTACATGATAGAAGGCTCTACCTTGATCCATTCATTTTTTTGAAACTTCAACAATATGGATGGCTTAAAATGGGTCAAATCCCTTAGCTACAAAGTTCCCATCAATCAAATGGAACTATAACTCTCGACAAAATTTGTGTTGTATTTGAAGAAGAATTTCTATCGAAAAAAGTTGAGTTTGTTCACTTATTATCTTACTCCATTAAGAAATTATGAAATACTTTTTTTTTTATGTAGATTTAAATAAAATGAAATTATTTTTTGAAAATTTACGAAGATATTTTTATTTAATCCTATTGAATATTTAATTTATTTATTATAATGTATCTTTTTATTCACTGACAACTATATACATTATTAAACCCCTAGATGGGGTGATAAGGAGGCTAGTGGATGGTGTCTACACGTGGGCTGAGCCATGACACTTGTCACACCATGGGACAGGTGCAGGTGCAGGTCCATGAAAATGAATTCAAGGTTGGTATTATGGAAGATGTGAGGTTAATGGTGTTTTGTTCTACTTGTTTGGAGGTTTGTTCATCAATTAAACTGACTATGCACTCGAGAAAGTCTAGAGCTTTGAAAGCGATGATGAAGTCGCATGGTGGTGACCTTGAATTGGCATCAACGAGATTGAAGAGGATTACTGGACATTGGGTTGTGTTTAAACCTATCTTAGACATATTTAAGTTATTTTTTAATTATTAAATATTTTTGTAAACATGACAATAAATATTTGATTATGCCATGTTTGACATTTGTGAATAGTTTCTATGATTTTATAATCTTGTTTACTTTTGTGTGTTATCCTCAATAATTGTGAGCTTTGCGTTGTGATAACATATAAGTCAAAAACATATTACAATGCTTATGCAAATTAGGATGTCGATAAAGACAATGACCATTTTATTAATAGAATATTCGATTTGTTGCGAGGCTCCCTCCTTTTTTTTATATAAAATTTTATGTCAGATACACCATATTTAATATTTTAAAACTGAATTTTATAGCTTTGAAATCTTATCTTATCTTTTTTAACTTTAATATAATTTCATATTTTTAAATATTAATTATATATATATATAACTTTCATTAAAAGATACTAGTATCTTTAATTGTTTTGCATATAGTGTATGAAAATGAGAGAAGTTGCTTGTGGACATTAACCTAAACCACACACTTGTAGTGGTTGCAATGGCCACACGATGAGAATTTCACACTAATACTCTTTCCTACCAAAGAAGGGCGAACACTCCTAATTAAGTAGGAGGATGTCACATCTAAGGGGAAACGTATAACGTAATCTAAGGGCTTAGATTGATGAAATAAAGTATCTTGCGAGAATGAGCCGGAACTTAGTGTGCCAGCGTGATAATGATTCATCTTAGAGGCACTTTTCATGTGATAACGCAATTGAGGTATGGAATCAGTTATTGTGGTAAAATCTTCGAATGTGTTTTGCACTTTTCATGTGACAACGCAGTGTGGATTGTGTTAATGTGGTAAAATTGATCCCTGTCATTGTTGTGGTAATGCAACAATTTTTTGTTTTTTTTGTTTACAAGGTTGAATAAGTTTCACGCAACTTTGAAGAAACATAGATTGCTTATCTACATTTGTTGTAGTGATGATGTTTTCAATGTGGCAACATTGGTATTGTGATAATGCCACAATATTGTTAAGGTAGGGTAGTGCGTTAATGTTCTTTGTGGAAAAGGAAAAGTCGTTGATTTTGAAGGAATATATATTTTTCAATAACAATTTGATAATTTAAACATTTAATGTGGAATCTTTGTAATGGTATCTTTGATGACAATGATGGTTCTTTTGATGATGCAAGCATACTATTCAAATGGGTCTTAAAGAGTATATAATATTTTCTTTATGGATGAGAGTATCACTATGACTTTGATGAAATATATAACTTTAAGTTATATCGGGAGAGAAAATTATAATATAATAGAAGTTTAATAAAAAATATATATTATAATTTTTTTTTTATCAAATTTTTATTCTGAAAGTTGGATTTGAAATAACTTGGTATAAAATAAATTATTAAGAGTTTTATTTGTTGATTTAGAGGAAATTGTGATAAAATTTTTTTATTAAGATTGATTTTTTTTTAAAATTGTGGTATGTTGGTTTTAGTTGAAGTATATTTTTCTGGATATAACTATGTTAGGGGTTTCGAAACATCCAACGTTTCGAGTGGACACTCCACCCAAAGAAGTTGTTATGATTATTCTTTCTGTTCCTGATGATGGGTGGAGTGTCCACTCGAAACGTTGGATGTTTCGAAACCCCTGACACAGTTATATCCAGAAAAATATACTTCAACTATGACGAGTTGTGGAAACCTACATACTCAGATGTTGATTTTATGTAATGAGGTCATGTGCTTGTGAAGTTGAGTTAAACATGACATTAGTCATACAATTCAATACAATGTCCTATGTCTAGATAAGAAGTGGATGCTCAAGATTTTAGTGCAGGGAAGTATATTGTGATAATTTCCTTAAGTATATATAAAATAAGGAGGAACATCTAAATAACCTCCGGTCCATGGTTGTGTTAAAAAGATACAATCATAGATAGACAACTTCACCCCTTGGGAGGGTGAAGGTGTGTGCACGAAGCAATTATATCAATCTCGACCTACATTTGAAAAACAAAGTCTCAACATGATTTTGGTTTATGGGTAAATTTATAGAGTGACTAGCCCTAGGGGTTAACTCAATCAATTAAACCATTTGTTCAATGTATATTATCGATAGAGAGGCCATAGGTCACAAGTTAAATTGGGTCGAGTCTCTAGGGGTTACCAATGATTATTTTGATTAATGAATGAGTCACTTTTCATTCGAATATTTCGATGAAAATGGGATTTTGTGAAAGTTTCCTTGGAAATAAAGGTTTATAAAGTGATAACTCATTTACTAAGGCTCCATTCTCATTATGGTTTATCCTACCTAAATGACACTTTGGTAAAGAAAAGGAAAGACTATAGGCACAAGTTTTGACTGAATTTGGTAGAATAGATACTCTTCAATATTTACATTTAATATGAAGAAAATGCATATCATGTTGTACAATTCTTAAGCATGAATGTTGGTTAAATTTAAACATAACATATATGTTTCAATCTTGTGTTCTAAACCAAAGAAAGTTTGCATATGTAATATTAAGTTTTATATGAATTTGGTGGGATAAATATCTTTCAATCTTGGTACGAAAGTTTGTATTATGTAATATAAAACAAACTAATTCGAAGAACAAATACTTCTAGACAAATACTCCTACATCCTAATATCTATGAAAAAGAAATTACTTATCATTTATCATATGTAATCCAAATCCTAAAATAATATCTTAAATAAAATTGGTAAGTTATTATGTAATATAAATCTCATTTAAAAATTTAAAACGAATTTGGAAAATTATATAATTTTAATTTTTATAATAATGTGTCCAAATCTTTAAAAAATATCTTAGACAAAATTGATAAGTTATGTAATATAAATCTCATTTAAAAATAAAAAAATATCTTAAACAACATTGGTAAGTTATTATGTAATATAAGTCTCATTTAAAAATTAAAAATGAATTTGGAAAAATATATAATTCAAAATAGATTATTAAACTAATACAATATTTTATAGAAAAAACAATTATAATGTAAACAAATTATTTAAATGAAGCTTCAAACTTATATAGTCTCTCTGTCTTCTTTATGGATGAGAATAAATAAAAATAATGCATGACTTTGACGAAGATATCCCTTGATCATTTTTTATAGAAAAAAATTGTATCAATATTATATTGTAATAGAAGTTTAATAAAAAAATATTATTATATTATAGAATATTTTTTTCAAACTTTCATACGAAACAAATAAGCATGGGTTTCACTTGTTGACTAAAAGGGGTTAGTGAAATTTCTTTATTAACATTAAATTCTTTTTAAAAGTGTGGTATGTTGATTTTGTAAAACAATTGGGTTGTATGTTCATTAAGTTGGGTCAAAAATGATATTAAAATCTTACACTACGATATGATGTTGTATTTTTTTGATAAGTAGCCGACATTGAAATATAGATAAGCATCTTATGATAATTTTCTTAAGTCCATGTAAATAAGGATGAACATCTAAACCACTTTTGTTTTATAACTATGTCATAAAATACAATCACATATACACACTTTCATCTACTCGGAGGGTGAAGGTGTGTTTGTGCGCTTGAAGCAATGATGTGAATTCAAGATAACAAATACCCTTTATTATCGATATCACTAGAGTGCAAGTCTTTGGTGAATTTGGCATAATAAACACCTTTCAATGTTAGTGACACTTTTTTTTTCCACGAGAAAAAATGCTCTTTATATTCATAAGGATATAAAAATTTATAAAGACCGACTTCTCGAACAACAACAAACAAAGGAGGAACAACTCAAAACTTGGATCAATCCATCATTGTCCCGACTATCAAAGCGAAATCCCATCTATGATCGACTTTCAGATCAGAAGGTGATTAGAAAAGAAATAAAGATGACTAATCAAGGTTTAATCTTGAAAACTGGTCCTTCGTTGCCATCCTCCCATATTGTAAAACAGATTTGGCTCAATGAAAGGTACAATGCTCTTTTAGAGTGACACTTAGTGAATTCAAGATAACAAATACCCTTTATTATCGATATCACTTAAGTGCAATGTTAGTGACACTTGAGTGTAAGTCACGAGTGAATCTAATTTAACATACACCTCTCAATTTTGATATCCAATCCAAAAAAGTTTTTATTATGAATTCTGCGTTTCAAATGATTACTTTGTAATAAATACCTTCTAATATGAAATTCAAAGTAAAAAAAACTTTACACACTTGAAATGACATTAATCTTTAAGGGGGTAAGCTCTTATTCTGGCCAAATGTTTTTGGGTTTTGGGTTATTAATTTGTTTCTGTATGTTAAAGGAAAACAAACTCTTAACCAATCAAAAGTAATTTCAAATCATACTCCAATATCAAAAAATAGTTTCACCTCGTTAATATCCACATAAGACCAATATTCCTTATAATCATCACTATAACTACCTTTTTAAAAAAATCTAATAATATTATTATACCCAACAAACCTAACCTAGAGTGAATTTTACGAAAATATATACGACATTGAAATTCCCTTGGAAACGGAAATTATAGGGAAAAGGTTCCCAAGTACAGAAGTCTACATTATAAAGCGCCAAAGAAGAATTTTGGCGAATAAAACCTCTAAACCTAAACCCTCACGTAAAGAAAATGCTTATTAATCCGTATATAACCACTTTTAAATAAAAAACAAAAACTATTCTCAAAAGTGGCAATTTTAACTGCCTATCTTGCTAAAATTTATCCAGAATGGCAAATGGAGTGAAAAAAAAAAACAAAAAAACAGAAGGTGATTTGTGCGAGGCATCGCAATCATCATGACTTGGCGTGCATGAACGCATTTTTTTTGACTACAAGACGACACGTGTAAGGCAAAACTCCCGTTCCGACCTCCTTTTGTTCAGTATTTTTTCGGTCCGTCCCGGCTAGCCGGCGGCCCAGAGAGCAACCGGGAGTAGGAGGTCGAGTTGACTAGGACTGTGACGATTGCTTTGTTCCACCGGCCGGCATATTTTACATTCTCTCTTGTGGTGAATTTTGCCCAGATATTCCCCGATGGCAAAAATAAATTGTCCAAGTCTTTAAGAAGGCATTCGCTCGGAGGCGCCTGCATTGCAGTGGAGGAGCGACTGGCCGCTCGGGAGATATTACAGGTTCCGACCTATAAATTTGCTGCATGATAAGTTTTCGTTTGTTGCTTTAAACGGCGAAAAATTTGTTTCTAGCGGTTGGAATTTGTCTGTAGAGCTTTGTTTGATCGAAATACGAAGCTTTGAGTGAGTTTTAACGGTGAATTTCGTTTTTCGGCTTTAAATAATTATCTTTTCGAGTTATTTGAGTGCAAATGGTGAAGCAATGAATTTTTGGAACCTTCATGTGTCCGATAATATGTTTTCTTTCCACGATACAACCATCGAGTCATTTTAATGGGGCGTTTTTTTGTGTTTATAGGGACTGGAGTGTGTTGTAACATTAATATCATTTATTGGCTTGAAATATTGCTGTTTCCTATATTTCTTGGCTTAAAATATTGCTGTTTCCTATATTTCTTTAAGATGAAATTGTGAAGATATGCGCGTTCTGGTCTCATTCTGTCCGATAATATGTTTTTTTTGTAAAGTATAACCTTCACGCGTTTTTTAAGGGTTGATGGAGTTTAAGAGCCCGAGTTATGCTGCTAAATTGTTACTTAAAAGTATCGAACACTCGCGAAATCTGTTTTAGGATTTAGACTGTAGCCGATAGCCATTTTTCCGATTTTTGGCTGTGAATTTGGTCGGCATATCATTTATTGACCATTGGACTGGTAAATTTAAATGCGAGCGAAAGCGTTTATGAATTTTATTTGCTGTCACATTTGATTAGAATTATAGTTGAAAATTGATGAGCAGGAGGATGTTTTCTACCATAAATATGTTCTTAAAGGCTAGGTATTGGAGTATTTTGTATTATGTTTGAATTGGACTAGTGACCTAGGCCGGCAAAATTTAGCGAACTCTATTTTGCATGGTATCCTAGGGTTTTAAATACTGAAAGTATTCAATAATTGTTCAATAATGGATGAGGAGTCTGTTAGTATTGCATTTCTCTCTCGTGGAAGGCTGTAGGTACACGGCTTGTTTCGGATGTTTAAAATACGATAATCAAATTCATGGCAGGAAGCGCTGATGAAAATTTACAACAGTTCACTGCTGTATCATGTATTTTTTTAAATCAAAGAAACGTTAAAAATTGAGCATTGTTAGATAGAAACTTTAAAAATTGAGCATTGTTCGATAGAACTTATGAGTAGGAGAAGGGTTGAGGCATATCTATAATGTGGAAAACCATTTCTTGTTATGATCCATTTGTACAAGAGGGCTTAGGATGCAAAGTTTTCTGGAAGAAGAAGAAGAGTAGTAATATTAATGTGGAATGGAATCCCAACTGTGGCATCTAACATCGCCTACATAATGAACATGAGCCAAAGATGGCTCACAAGGCACGACACTGAAACCACAAGCCAAAGAGGGTCTACAAGGCATGACAGCAAAACTGCCAATGATGTTAGCACTGGAGCGATGGAGGATGCTATCTCATCAACCTAGGGACTTGCAACAACTATATAGTACCTTTTTATGTATAATGACTTTGCAGGCATTTACTTTCAAGATTTGCTAGATAACAAGGCATGACACCGAAACCACAAGCCAAAGATGGTCAACAAGGCATGACACCGAAACTGCCAATGATGTTAGTACTGGAGCGATGGAGGATGCTATCACAGCAACCTGGGGACTTGCAACAACTATATAGTACCTTTTTGTTTATTATGACTTTGCAAGCATTTACTTTCAAGATTTGCTAGATAACATAGTGATCAGGAAGGCAGCATTTATGGTACACTTTTCTTCGTTGCTGGAGCTCCATCCTTAGTAGTCCAGTAGTTAATTATTCAAGTTGGAGTGCGATAGCACTTTGTGGTTGAACTAGAATGAACTTCTGTTTAGAAATGTTGGATTCAGTGACATCTCGATGCAGATTTGTATTAGAAAAAAGTAAAACAGAGTGTCATTTCAAGATCTGCAAAAGGGCAATCATATGGTGACCTTTTAAGATCAATGATGCCATCGAGAGCCTACTCTTTGCAATCTCTATGTTCTGCTATTTCATTTCAAGGGGGTGTTATTGTTGTTTTAAGTTCTGCAGTGTTTCCTGGAGTCTTTTTCTTTGCATACCTGTAGCATGCAGTATGAAAGGTTATGAAAATCATGTCTAGTTTAGAGTCTCTAATCTTAAAATTTTTATAGCTTGTCTTGTTGATGACTGATGCGCTATTTGGAGTGATGGTTGTTGGCATGCAGGTAGCCCCATGTTGGTCCAATTTTTAAATATTATGAACCATTCCTCAAAGTTTTTGTTTATTAATAGATAATATGAGAAGCTGAACCATGATATCAAAATAGGAGACAAGGGATACAAAAGAGATATTGTAAAGAAAATATTGAGGCCATGTTAAACAAAAATGGACATTTTTCACAAATCCTTACTTCACAGGTGGTTATTGTCATTGTCGAAAGAATTTATTGCATTTTATCCAATCATTTCTGTTCACTATTCCTATTTCGGAAAGCATTTATTGCGTCTAATCCGATCATTTCTGTTCACTAGTTCTATTTCTAGAGTCTAGATTGACGTTCAGTATCTATGTTTGTACTGAGGTGTTTTTCTTTTTATGTATTTTCTAGAATATCCTTTTGATTTTGAAAATTGTTGCCTTTAAATATTGTATAAATATTGTATCTTGCTGATTTGGCATTGGTCATTGAATGAACAGGGTGAAACCTAGCATCAGCTAGAATTTGTAAAGAATCAAATACATGTCCATGTCTATGAAACTGCATGATTGCTGGTTATAGAAGGCGGTGTTAAGCTTTATTGCAAGTGCAATGGTGCTGAGTATATTCATGATAATCATGTCGAGGCTTGTAGAATGGCCTTCACAGTTCACTGTGGGCACTTAATCATGGTGCTCACAATTGAGTAGTGAGCAAAGTATTATTGGAAATTCTCTCGAACAAGTGGAAGGTCAGATAATCAGCAAGAGAAATGGGGGCATGTTGTTGCTGTTGCTCAAGGGAAGATGGTTACAATGAGGAAAGCACAAGGTGCATCTGTGCTCGCTGCTGTTGTCCATCATGCATTGCTTGTTGCTGTGGTGGGGTATGGTTCGACTCACTTAATTCATGCCTTTTCTTCTGAAAACTGTAATGGAACTTTATTTCTTGCATTGGGATAAATTTTTTACTTTCATAAACTGGTTTGCTTGATGTGCATTGATAGACTCTTTGATTTACTGACCTACTATCTGAGAGGCTGCTGAATGAAGCTCTTAGATAAAAGTATCCCGAGACTTTAAATTTCCCTGGATCCCTTGTTCAAGGTGTTAAAGAAGTATTCATTCATGCTTCCAGTTTTGACTGATAATCCTATCTATTTGGGATCCTCAAGTATTCTTGAAGAAGCCATGAACTACTTGACTTCTACATCACTTTTTACTATTTAGTGACGAAAACTTCCAGAATTTTTTGGTTATATGTTCCTGAAGAATAATACACAGAAACACTAAATACTTGTAGTTATGGAAAAGACAAGGGATGCTGGTAATATTAGAAAAAATTAAAAACAACTGCCATGGACAACAAACAACCTGGAAAAAGAAGAAAGTTTCTAAAGCATAGCCAGATTTGGCTGCTAGCTGCTTGTTAGTATTTTGCTTTTTAGAAGGCTCTTAAAACTTGTTAGATTTAAGTATCGAGTGGCTTCCGCAGTGCAACATATTAGATATCATTTTTGGGATTAACTGCGTAGAGTAAGTCATTAATCTACAACCCATATCCATGAGTCATAGATTAATGACTTACTCTATGCAGTTAATCCCAAAAATGATATCTAACTTGTTAGATTTGTGAAATGTTTTAGGATTTTGAAAACAAAAACATAAATTCTGAATACTGATCTAGTTATCAGGAAAATGAAGCATATAAGAACCATCATGTTATGGTCATGTGCATATTATAATGATTGCAAGAAAGTCTCAAAGAAAATTACTGTAGATGAGTTAAAACCAGGGAATGGAAGGTTTGCTCAACTAGAGCAAAGCATTGCTACATTGAAAGAACTCGTAACATAGCTGTTGGTGAAGAAAGACAGGGAAGCAAACTCAGCAGAGACTGAGCGGTGAAGAAAGACAGGGAAGCAAACTCAGCAGAGACTGAGCATGAAGAAGACAAGGCAGACTGGTAAATTTCCACCTGTGATAATTTCAATGATTTGGGTAAAAACCACACTTTTTCTTCATCTTCCAATGTTCCTTTAAAAGTTGAATTGAAACTTGAAATACCCATGTTTGATGGACAAGTTAATCCTGAAGTCTTGAATAGCTATTTGAAACAAATGGAAGTTTATTTTAGCTGTTATCAAATCCAAGAAACACAACAAATTTCTCTTGCTTGTTTGAAGATGATCGGACATGCTCTGTTGTAGTGGAAGAGCTATGTGGATGCATTGAGGATAGGCAAGAAGCCCATGATTACGAAATGGGAGGATTTCAATGTATTGCTGAAGTCACAATTCTATCCCATAGGCTATGAAGAGGAGCAGCGCATGAAGTGGCAGTACCTTTGGCAAGAACAGGGACAAGGGGTGCAAGAATACACCTTTGAGTTCAGGGGAGGCAAGCCATCAGGTTGGGCATCTCTTTGGAGGAGCTGGGGGTGGTGGTGAAGTACCTTGGAGGACTTCTCAACCATATTTGAAGGTAGTTGCAGCGTCTTAGTGTGAAAGGCATAAACGAGGCGAGCAGGAAGGATCTCTAGATTGAGTTGGACTCCAAGAAGGGGCAGTAGCTTATGGGCCAAGAAGAAAGCATCAAGAGAAGAGACAAGAAGATGGTAGCCACAGCCAAAAAAAAATGAGGGATCCTAATAGGCATTGCAAAGATTGTGATGTGGGTGGACACACGGAAGAGAAGTGCTGAAAACTTCATCTGGAGTTGCGTCCAAAGTGGCTAAAGTCCAAGAGGAAGGCAAAGGAAGTTACCGAGACAAAAGAAGTGGTAGAAAGCATCTCTGATCTGGATGAGGCCATAGTTTGCACCACATTGTAGCAGCCAAAGGCGAGTGGAGATAAACATGGACTATTACGAATCAAAGTTCAAGTGAAGAACCGGAAGGTAAATGCTTTGTTTGACAATGGTTCTCAATGTAATTTGATTTATGAAACAATAGTTGATGAGCTTGGTCTAGAAACTTATGATCTAGTGCATCCATGTTCCACTAGGATGGTGCAAGGGAAATCTGTTATGAGAATCACTTGGAGATGTAAAATCAAGTTTGTCATCAATTGTAGCTATGTTGATGAAGTAGAATTTGAAGATGCACCATTAGATGCCTGTGAAGTGATGTTTGGTAGCCCATACCTGTGGGATAGGGATGCTACTTTCTATAGGAGAGAAAACAAATATCGCTTGGTCAAGAGTGGCAAGGCATACTTTGTTAAAGCACATAAAGGGAGAGAGAGATTAATTCCTCTAGCAACAAAACAGGAGCAGACAAACAAAAAAAAACAACCTTTGTTAGTGATGGAATGGTGGATATGGAGAAGCAAATGGAGGCCATGTGCTTCCATCACAACAATTTAGCTTTTGGAGACCACAATTCTGCAAATGGGGAGGTGCGATCCAAATTGGATCCTTGTCAAAATCTCTTTGTAAACTTTGTAATAAGCATTTAATTGTTTTTTTGGTAAAGTCGAGAAAATCTCCAAAGTTCCCTTTTGTTAATGTCTATGCCATTATTATAGTTCTTTGCATTTCAATAGATAAGAGAATCATAAGAACAAGATCACTGAGAAATACACATTCACAAGAGACACGACATTTATCCCGGGAAACCCTCTAGGGGAAGAAAACCCAGCAAAAACTTCCTTATCATAAATAGCTTATACAATGTTCAAGAGATAACTCAAACCAATACAGATAGTCCTCTCCA
>JZKD02S0724290.1:678542-691238 GCA_000966675.3 Picea glauca
CGCAGCCTTGCTTCCCACCAAATCATGCCAAGTGTCAAGTAGCAACTCCATCACCACCAAACCCTAGCCCCTCTATGACGTCAAGCCTCAATAAAGTGACGTTTTTCCTCCTTCAAGCAAAACGTTTGGGTAGTAGGGGCTAGGTTAGGTCCTCCATGATGCCATGTAAGCCTCCAAAGGCATGTCTCCGTGATCCGGCATGTGGGCCCTCGACATCCAACCTGTAGGCTTCAAGCCCCATGGAAGCCCAAGCTAGGCTTGTTCCTCCAAAACTGTCCACCAACTGGGTCCTGCAAAGACAAATGGATATGCCCTCCAAGGATCTCAAGTCAAAGCATCATGATGAGTAAATCAAATCAATAAAAGGGCCATCTAAGTAAGTACATCCAAAACATGTGTGGGGCTTCTACCTAAGCAATAAAAACAATGCCCACACATGCTCCTCCCTGGTTGGCATTTTGTTATTAGTCATTCTTTTATGGGTCCCATTAGTTTCTTATGAGAGAGATTTCATTGTCCTTGGGATCCCTGGGCGAGCATCTAGAAGGTTAATGGTTTGGCTTTTATCTTTTGCCAGCTGGGCCTTCAACCCCTTTTTCCCATGAAGTGAGGGACAACCCTTTCTTGGGTCAGTACACCCGGAAAACCCTAAAGGTGAGGAGATGAGGGGATGAAGTGTGGAAAGTGACAAGTATGGTTGGGAATGGCACGATGAATTGTCAAAAAGGACCTCCTAGTAGCATACCTATCCCTAAGGGCAACCCACTTACTAGGGCGCAATGTCAGCCACCAAAGTGAAACAGGGCAAAGAGCATAATGTCCAAGCAAATGTCATATAATCAAAAGCAATAATAGATGTAACAAACTCAAATGCTTCAAATATTGAAATGACACTCACCATAATACCTGACCTGTACCTCATGGAGCAAGACCTAGTGTCTTTCAGAGGCTAGCGGATGTGGTGGATACCATCATGATGAACCTGGAACTGTGGTGGTGAGGTGGGTCTCTGTCTGTGCAAGTTGTCTCTTGGTACTCCATGTCTGCAACCTGAGGGCCTCGAGACATCATCTCCTTGGTTATCCCTAGGAATTGGGAATAACAAGCAACACTTTAGATCAATGGCTAGGATTTAATTTAATCCACTAATGCCAAGTACTTAGGCATTTCATTAAATTAAACTCAATTAATTATAAGAAGACATTCACTTTAATAATTACTTTAATAAAGTGAATTTTCTAAGTCTTGAGAGGTATTAATGACGACTTCCACATGTTAGACACAAAACCAATGTGGAAGTACATGTCCGATGCTACAAACATCAACAACGGGGATACATGAATGTGTATTAAAGAGACAAAGCAGTGTGTAATATCTTTCAAACAGCAGACTCGCAGAGCACATTGCTGATGATTAACACGACAGAATAACACTCGTTCTTGGCATAAACAGAGTTTGGAGTTGAATTGGCAGCACGAATTGGAGCAGTTATTCATGGCTCTTGATTCAAAGGCATATTGAAAGGCATCTGTCCATATTTGATTAAATTGTGAACAGGCAGATAGGACAAATTCAGCTTGTTCTTAGCCTAACAGAGAAACAATTTTATTCTGCATTAAGAATCCCTATTGGTGAATTGTGTGGACTCTCAGTTCCTCAACTACAAATCAGAACCAAAGGGACCTTCAGTGGCTCTAAGATAAATCTGTAAGAAAGCTGCTCTCTTTCTTTGCCATCCATTGAAGCCTCCACATGTCAAGGGCAAAGAAAATTCAGATCTGAAAAACCACAACAGATTGCACCATAGAGTTTGCTGCCCTTTTTTTTATTATGCATCCATATATGAAAAGATAACCTGCTTGTGACCTAGGTGAGTGGCTGCCAAAAAGATGTACTCTTTTGTAGATTTTACGTGTATATGTTTTGTGATGAGGGTGCAACCTGACAATGTAAATGGCTGATTTTGAGTACCAATATCTCATGATGACACTACTCCTCATGATGCAAAAAAATGGCCCCTCTGTTGAATTCATATGGATCTGAATCAATGAAAACAGAAGATGCAAAACATACCTCAACATCCTTTACTTTCCACTGCCCAAAAATGAGGGAAACAAACTCTGCATTGTTCTCTTCAAGGATCATGAATTTGCTCCTGAGGCTGATTGGAAAATTAGGATACAAATCTGTGTCTTCAGTGATCAAGCTTTCACTATCAATATCGTGGATGGGATCTCCATGACCAGACCATCAATCAACATGACAGCTACACCTTCCAATCAAGTAGTGTGTATCTACACTTATGATTCTTACTGCCATATTCTTCGTCACACAAAACCATGGAAGCATCTGTAATTTCTTTTCAACCAAATGTTGTGTAGCAAGATTCAAGTTTCAACCTCTTGAAAACATCAAGCGAGTCATCATCATATTCAAAAGTTTGAAAAGGGATATCAACATGACTTGCCAAACCCTTGTCATCAGTGGGAATTATGGTGGCCATTGGAATGTTGTCTTTATGAAATTGTGTATCAACATCACAAGGTGCTTCTTTACCAAACCCTTGTCATCACTGGTAATTATGGTGGCCCCTGGAATGTCCCCATGAGAGTGTGTATCAACATCACAATGTGCTTTTTCTGTAACGAGTGAGAGTACATTCTCAAGAGGATCTTAAATACATTTGTCATCCTTGGGTTCTTCATCATGAGGTGTGGCAACTAAATTTCAGGATTTTCATCATGTTTTTCATACGGATAAGAAATACCATGCATTGATGGATCTTCCGATGAAGGAACGGTCGTCTTTACAAGGCAATCCCCAAGATATTCTTTTCCTTCATAACAAGGATCCCAATATTTGTAAAGTACTTCAGTGAACCATAAAAATGAAGGTATTTACAAACATATTCTTTTCCTTCATAACAAGGATCTCAATATTTGCAAAATACTTCAGTGAACCATACAAATGAAGATGTTTCCCCTTGACCACAACGTTTAAACCATTCGTTTTCCAAGGTATGTACAAACATTTGCATCAAGACATGCTCAGGGACAACATTAAGATCAAAAATAAATTCAATAAAAGATATAACATGTGACTTAGTTGAACCATTCCAGTGATGGAACTTCTGAATATGCTTGCGCCCTCCTGGAGTAGGGAGCTTGTTTGGATTTCTCGGAATAACTGAGAAGTCCCCAGCAGCAAATTGTTGGGCCATCAATCTTTCTCGAAATGATGTCATAGATCTTCAAACCCTTCTGCTGTGGCAGTGGAGGTGCTCTGTGAGTCTTCAAATGCCTCAATCATTGCTGTTTATTCTCATCCCTAAAAACAATGATACACTTCAAATATTTAGAAACATGTTTTTGTTCCTTAGTGGAGTCATCATATGAGATAATAGATCTTCAAATAATGTCTCATGATATCATTGTAGCGTATTTGCTGATTTCCAGGGCACTGGACTTCGTCCTTGGCAACCGTGCCAATTGTTACCTCCCAAAATTGTATCTTCAAATGTCAACTCCCTCAGATCAACAAGCAACCCTGAGGGCATGCAGGAATGCTGCCCACTGTTACCACAACCACTATTCCTCTCACTTTAGGTTGGTTCTTTTCTAGCACAAGGGGGAAATCCCTTAAGATATGTAAAATCCCCCTTACTGGCTGCTGTTTGGTACAGGACTTTTATCAAACAGTTAGGCTGCTGAAATGTCTTAGTGTTGTTGATAGTTGAGGGCTTTTGTCAAACAATTTGCTGCTGATATCTTGTTGTAGTTTACTGCTGGTTTATGATTTCCGTCAAACACTTTGCCGGCATGCTACAAACATAATGTATAAAACCCTTGCTGCTGCTGTTATGTTTTATGTTTGCTGATTTGTTTCCTTGATGTGGGTTTCAATGCATTAACAAGAGTTTTGGTGCCAAATAGAGTGTTTATATTGCATACAAGTTATAACAACAAGATTGCAATTTGGAAAGAGTTTAACCAAAGCACTATAACAGCAAATGAATACCAAAAATCTGATCTGATTTTTATTATTGTTCTGACCTGTTTGACCTGTTACATATGCTGGGCAATACAAAGGTTCATATCAATCCCTCAAGAGAAATACAGCCCCCACAGTGTAGACTCGGCCTCCACAAAATGAATACAGCCTCTCCAAGATAGAACTCGGTCCCCACAAGCTAAAGAACACGGCCTCTCCCCACTAGAGAATACAACCTCGTTGCCAAGGGAACACAACCTCTGCTGAAGGAATGCGCCTCCCCCTGAAGGATTTCGGCCCACACAATAAACTTGGCCTTGCAAAGAAGATTTTGGCCCCCTGTCAAGAGAAACCCGGCCTCCACACTAGATAACTCGGCTCTCACAAGCAAACTTGGCCCCCTCCAGAAGATATATGGCCTCCACAAATTTCCTGATCTGTTACAAAGAGAAAATCAACTTCCACAAACTCCCAATCTGCTGCAATAGGTAAATCGACCTCCTCCAATGAATACAAATGGAAGATCTGATGTAATCTTCCCATCAATCAGCTAGGGTGGAATCTTTCACCACCGAAACCAATCAACCACTAGGGTTTCAAAAGTCTCAAGAGCTTTCTCCAAAATGGACAAGTAAAAATGATCAATCATAATGAGAGAGGGTGCCCTCATCTATCTTTTATTTACACTTTCACCTTTTTACTGACCCTTTTACCTTTTTTACCCTCACTTAATTAATTAAAATGACTTTATAAGGTTCACCTTTAGTATTTTCTCAAAGTCACTTTAGAACAACTCATTTTACTTGATTACTTAATCTCACTTTCTAAACATTACCTTTTCCACCCAAAATGACACCAAATAATCAATTAATCCTGTTTTTCATCGACTATAGCCTATGGGGAATCAAATAGGCTACTAAGTCGTCCTCCTATAGCAATAATTTGCAAGGGGACATTACAATCCTCCCTTCCTGAGATTGCTTGTCCACAAACAACTCCAAATCAAGATGCTACAAAATCTGATCTCCCTCCCACGTAGCATCCTCTATTGGCAATTTTCTCCACCTGATCAAGAACTCTCTGATGACCCTTCTCCTCAATCTCCTCTCCCTGACATCCAAAATCTCCCCCAGAATCAATACTAACTGCCCCTCCTCATCCAGCGGGGGTAACTTTACTGAAGTGGTCACCTGTTGTCCTACTGCCTTTTTGAGCCATGACACATGAAAAACATTGTGGATCTTGCTCCCCTCTGGCAGCTCAAGCTCATAGGATACCTCCCCAACTCTCCATACTGCCTTGTATGGACCAAAAAAACGAGGCTTCAATTTTTCTGCACCGCTCTTCTTCAACGAAGACTGCTTGTATGGCTGTAACCTCACAAATACCAAGTCTCCTACCTCAAAGCTGCGCTCAACCCTGTGCCTGTCTGCATATATCTTCTATTGATTCTGGCCCTTGGGCCGTTTGCAAGTTTTCCTTAAGGATGTCTTGGTTCTCTTGTATCCAATCCTTGGCTTTGGGAGCCTTGCTATTCCCAAATGCCAAATCCACAAATGAAGGAGCATCATAGACATGCAATGCTTGGAATGGGGTCATACCAATGGACATGTGGTAGGTGGTGTTATAGAAATGCTCCCCCAGATGCAACCACTTAATCCACGTCTTCTGTTGTCTTGATACATAGTTGTACAGATACCCCTCGATTGATTTGTTCACAATCTCTATCTGACCATTCGTCTGAGGGTGATAATTGGTGCTAGGAGTCAACTCTATGCCAACCAATCTAAGCAACTCCTGCCAAAAAGCGTTGAGAAAATTGATGTCCCTGTCGCTGATATTGTACCTAGGTAGTTCATGAAGTCTAAACACCTCCCTGAAAAACAATTCTGCCACTTGTGCTGTCTTGTACTGTGATGAAATAGAAAAGAAGTGTGCAAACTTGGTCAACCGATCAACCACTACATATATGCAATCTTTGCCCTATACCTTCGATAGACTTGTGATAAAGTCCATCGACACACTCTCCCATTTCTGGTCTGGAATGGGTAGAAGCTATAATAATCCTGTCGGATGAGTATGCTCTGACTTGTTCTGCTGACAAGTCATACACTCCCTCACATACCGTAGCACATCGTCCTTGAGGCCCTTCCATGAAAACCTCTCTCGTATATGCCTTTAGGTCTTGAAATACCCAGGGTGCCCTACCAATGGTGTGTCGTGAGAAGCCCTCAAGATCTTCTCCTTGAGTGTGGACTCAGGAATTAGATATATTCCGTCCTTGTAGAAAATGATATCGTCCACCACCCTATACCTGTCATCCTGTATGAGTCCATCCATCAACTCACACGCAAACTGATTCTTGGAATATTCCACCAAAAGGTGAGATTTCCAATCAACTGAATTTTCCATTAGAGAACACATTGTCGGTTTCCTGGAAAGCGCATCAACAACAATATTCTTCTTACCCTTCAGATACTCAATGTCAAAGTCATATGGCTATATCTTGCTGACCCATTTCTGTTGCCTCTCATTGAAATCCTTCTGGTCCAGAAAATACCCCAAACTGTTGTGGTCAGTGCTAACTACGAATCAACCACCAACCAAATACTGCTTAAACTTCGCCAAAGCATGCATGATGACGAGCATATCTTTTTCATAAATAGAGTAGAGTCTCTCTAGATCTCTGAGCTTCCTACTCTCAAATGCCATCGGGTGTCTGTTCTGCATCAAAACGATCCCAATACCCTTACCTGAAGCATCACATTCATGTACAAAGGGCTGAGTGAAATAAGGAAGTGCCAGTATTGGGCAAGTGCTCATCACCTCCTTGAGTCTGTCAAATGCCTGCTGTGACTCCTCTGTCCCACTTGAATGCCCCTTTTTTCGTAAGATTTGTCAATGGTACACCCAACTGTGAAAACCCTTTAACAAACTGCCTGTAATAGTTGCATAGTCCAAAGAATCCTCGTGACTCTATAAGGGACCTAGGTGTTGGCCAATCCAATATGGCCTGGATTTTCTCTTGATGAACCTGTACACCCTGCGGATTGATCACATGGCCCAAGTATAGAATCTCTGTCATGCCGAACTCACACTTAGACTCCTTGGCGTATAGTGACTCCTCTCCCATGATGCTCAATATCTCATCAATATGTCTCAAATGGTCCTCCCACATCTTGCTGTAGATAAGGAGGTCATCAAAGAACACCGATAGGAACTTCTGCAATTGCCTGATGAAGATGTGATTCATGCATGACTGAAAAGTGGTAGGTGCGTTGGTCAACCCAAATGGCATGACCAAAAACTCATAGTGCCCATAATGACACCTGAAATCGGTCTTGTGCACATCCTACTCTCTGACCTCGATCTGATGATAGCTTGATCGAAGATCAATCTTCGGAAAGTACACTACCCCATGCAACTCATCTCTTTGATCCTAGGAATGGGATACCTGTTTTTAATGGTCTTCTTATTCAGGGTCCGACAATCAATGCACATCCTCATAGTACCGTCCTTCACCAAAACTACTAAAGAAGCAAATGGGCTAGAACTAGGCTTGATATGCCCCATCTCCAACAACTCCTTAGTGGACTTCTCAATTTCATCTCAAAATTTCTTCGGATGCCTGCAAGGGGTGGTTATCACGAGTTTGGTCCCCTCCTCTAGCTCAATGGTGTGCTCAAATCCCTTGTCTGGAGGTCTCCCTGGAGGAATCTCCACAAAAACTCGGTCATGTTTGCTCAATAACGCTTGAATGTCCACATGATACTATTGGCTGCTGTCTGAGGGTTTCTGAGATGTGATCAGACACTCTGTTGCGCAAGCTACATCTCCATGCCTGAATATGCCCTGCATCTGCTTGGATAACACTATCCTAGGAGCCCCATTGGACATGCCCCTCAGAACTACCTTCCTGCCATCTACTCCCTTGAACTCCATCTCCATTACTTGGTAGTTCATTGAAAATTTCCCCAGAGAATAAAGCCACTGCACACCCAAGACAACATTGGTATCTGCTAAATCGACCACATAGAAATCATTAGTCAAAGTGTAGTTGCTCAATGACATCTCCAACCGTGGGACCCTTTGTGTGCATGTCATTTACCCCCCTTGCCAAGTCATTTAAAATATGCATAGCATTGTCATTTGGCTATTCATTCTGGTCCCCCATGCGTCCCTCTGCTTCTGATTCTGACTCTGGCTGAAATATATTACTAGCACCTCTCCGTCTCCTGTATATAATGTAATCCTCGTCCCCCGGGAACATCAAGGCATGCTCTCACAGGCTGGCAGGAATACCTATTACCGGCTTTGATACCACCGTAAAATCCCCCTTACTGGTTGTTGTTTGTATAGGACTTTTATCAAACAGTTAGGTTGCTGAAATGTCTTAGTGTTGTTGATAGTTGAGGGCTTTTGTCAAACAATTTGCTACTGATATCTTTTTGTAGTTTACTGCTGGTTTATGATTTTCGTCAAACACTTTGCTGGCGTATAAAACGCTTGCTGCTGCTGTTATGTTTTATGTTTGCTGATTTGTTTCCTTGATGTGGGTTTCAATGCATTAACAAGAGTTTTGGTGCCAAATAGAGTGTTTATATTGCATACAATTTATAACAGCAATATTGCAATTTGGAAAGAGTTTAACCAAAACACTATAACAACAAATGAATACCAAAAATCTGATCTGATTTTTATTATTGTTCTGACCTGTTTGACCTGTTACATATGCTGGGCAATACAAAGGTTCAGATCAACCTCTCAAGAGAAATACAAACCCCACAATGTAGAATCAGCCTCCACAAGATGAATATGGCCTCTCCAAGATAGAACTGAGTCCCCACAAGCTAAAGAACACGGCCTCTCCAAGAGACTAGTGACCCCACTAGAGAATACAACCTCCTTGCTAAGGGAATACGGCCTCTGCCTCTGCTGAAGGAATGCGCCTCCCCCTGAAGGATTTCGGCCCACACAATAAACTCGGCCTTGTAGAGAAGATTTCGGCCCCCTGTCAAGAGAAACTCGGCCTGCATACAAAACTCGGCCTCCACACTAGATAACTCGGCCCTCACAAGCAAACTAGGCCTCCTCCAGAAGATATATGGCCTCCACGAATCTCCTGATCTACTACAAAGAGAAAATCAACTTCCACAAATTCCCAATCTGCTGTAATAGGTAAATCGAGCTCCTCTAATGAATGCAAATGGAAGATCTGATGTAATCTTCCCTCTAATCAGCTAGGGTGGAATCTTTTACCACCGAAACCAATCAACCACTAGGATTCAAAAGCCTCAAGAGCTTTCTCAAAAATGGACAAGTAAAAATGATCAATCATAATGAGAAAGGGCGCCCTCATCTCTCTTTTATTTCCACTTTCACCTTTTTGCTGACCCTTTTACCTTTATACCCTCACTTAATTAATTAAAGTGACTTTGCAAGGTTCAGCTTTAATATTTTCCTAAAGTCACTTTAGAACATCTCTTTTTACTTGATTACTTAATGTCACTTTATAAACATTACCTTTTCAACCCAAAATGACACCAAATAATCAATTAATCCCATTTTTCATTGACTATAGCCGATAGGCAATCAAATAGGCTACTAAGTTGTCCTCCTAGAGTGATGATTTGGAAGGGGACTTTACAAGATAAAATCACTAACCTGTCCTTGAATGCAGATCTGAAAATTAGATTAGTGAAGTGGATTTTTTTTAGGGTTTTTGTAATATAAGAAGGTGGAACTCAAGAGGACAAGTTCCTTATCCTTTTGCCATGGAGTTGGGACGGCAAGATGACAAATAAGCTGAGTGGAATGGAGAAAATCAACAAGGCTATTAGCAATAAACCCTACCAATTAGGTCAACCAAACCAATGTGCAAACTAAATGAAATGCACATAAAGATGCAACTTCACCTCCAATAAATGTTAACCAATGTACTGTACAACCATCAATGCAAAATAGTACAACAAGACAGCCTTCAAAGATGAATGAACAGCCAATAATTTCTTCATTAACAAATCTGATTACATCAAAGGCATATGAGAGGATCAATAGATCACAGCCAAACCTCCTCCCTTAGCCAAAAACAACCCCCAAAATGGGTGAAATATTTCTAGATGAAAAGAGTAAAACAAATTTACAATGTCAACTTAGTACATCAATTCAACCTACAGAAAAGAAGAAGATAATGGAAGCATGAATCTGTCACGAACCCTTTCTCCCTTGCCTGCAAAAACATTGTACTTGGCCTATAGGGTTTTCCTCATCCACTTGAACCACCCCTAGCAAATGACATCTCTTCTCCTTTTGTAGCTTGCTTTGAAACTCTAGGGTAATTGTTTCAAGACTTGGTAAATAATCAAATAGTTCCTATTCTCAATTCTCTCTATACTATCATTAAAAAGTGCCTTGAAATCTTCCCCAAGGAGGGCGGTCCTTAACAAGTGTGCAACTATCCTTCTTTTAGGTTACGAAAGGGTGATGCTGTCCAGTGGCATCTCCTCAATCCAAGCATTCCTCTTAGAGATTTCTTTAACCCTTGCTTTATGGTGTGAAAAGGGGCTTGGATGAGGATTCAAGGCTACTTGGCATCTCCTAGAGAATGGTGCTCCACTATAATATGCTTTAACCTTGTTAAATGCACCAAATGTGACCTTTGGACCATCTAAGGATCCCCCAAGCTGAGTGCTCCTCCATAGTGTTTGCAATTGACTTTGTTTCATATGTCCAAAGGGTTATTGGGACCACTTGTTATTCCTCTAAGACTAGTGCTCCACCTTGAGAGAACCTTCTTTCAGGTCCACATTTATCTGTCACATGTTCAGTGCTCCTCTTTGTGGTCATCATACCCATGTCACACGCATAAAATAGTGATTTTGGAACCAACTAGAAGGTCACCCAAGCTAGCTCTCCTCATGAATGTTCCACTTTACCTAGAAATTGATGTGTTAGTTCTCTTCTATCATCTTAGAAGCTAGGCACTTCTCATGAAAGGTGTTTTTACCATGTCTTGTGTCTCGTGCAACACTTGTAATTCCATGCCTGCATCCTACAAGCAAGGCACTCTTCTCATATCCATAACTTGTCTTCATCGTGGGGTAAGTGCATCATGTGAGGTCCATATCTTTAGCCAAGTGTCATAACTTCTCAAAAATGATGTGTTCGAGTCAATCCATCAACCCTAGCTGCTAGCCTTCAATTCTTCTCATAACTTGCAACTGCAAATGATCTTTAACTTCATGCAAGGGTTCACCTATCCATGTGTTGCACAATGATCTTAGGAGCCTTCCTAACGCAGAAAAATGCCCAGTGATTGCCCTAAAGTGTGCAAAAAGAATCATGAATCTTTAGGTGGTAACAAAGACCACAATAAAAATTGTTACTTGTTGGGTATGTTGACCAAAGGAAAGCATATAGGTTGGTGGATTCTTGCACAAATGAGGTTGTTGTAAGCAAAGATGTGAGAATTGATGAAAGGTTAGATTTGAATTAGCATAAGGTTGACAAATCAACGAAGTTGTAAGGGAGATAAGCACAGAGGGTTGAGTAGTGATGTGCATGTAGCACGAGAGGTAGGGGATGCCAAAAATGATTTAGGAGAAGCGAGAGGAAAGAGTGGTTTAGAAGGTGGGGCATATGAAAAGAAGAGAGATCCTTTCTCAAATGAGATTGTTGTGAGCAAAGATGTGAGAATTGATGAAAATTTAGATTTGAATCAAATTTGGCTAGCTTGAGGTTGACAAATCAATGAACCTACAAGAGAGACAAGTGAAGAAGGTTGACTAGTGATCATGTGATGATGTGCATGTAGCACACGAGGTAGGAGATGTCAAGAATGCTTCAGGTGAAGTGAGAGAAGTTGCTGGTTCAAAAGGTGGTGTAGATGAGAAAGAATAGGAGATCCCTCATTCTAGTGGTGTAGATGAGAAAGAATAGGAGATCCCTCATTCTAGTGATGGATGAAAAGATGGAAGGCTTGAAGGCGTGAAGAAAGAGGATTTCCATATTCAAGTGATGGAGGAGGTGGAATGCTAGATAGTGAAGGTGAGCAATATATTGAACAATTTTTTGAAATGGTGTATGTGTTAGATTTTAGGGTAAAGTTGAAAACAGCAGTCTCCTTTTACTTTAAAGCAAAAACTACTTAGAGCCAGATCTATTATGGGCAGTGACAGAAGAAGACAAACACAAATCAAAAGATCTCTGATCTTAAAACATAAAAGCAGATCTAGAAGAAACAGTAACAAGGCTCATTCACTATCATAGTAAACTCAGACTAGGTTCAAACCATAGTGATAGTAGTGCAACAGTAGATCTATATTCCAGACAAAGGAGAACTCAGATCATATGTTTAAACTCAGATCTGAAACAAAGATAAATAACTCCTCTAAAACAACAGCAAATCTATAAATCTTAGTTCTGGAATAAAAACAATAATACAAGTCTTCTTCTATATGACTGTGCTCAAACAGTAGATAATTCAGATCTGAACTTTAGGAGAGAATAGTTAAGAAACACATACCTGGTACTATGCCCTACCTTTGAAGAAAGCACAGACCATAAGAGTTTTAATGTCCTTGTATATATGTTCAGTTAAAGGTTCAGTTCAATGATCAATGAATGATCCTTTTATGCCAAAGAAAGGAAGGAAATTTCATGCCACCATAGTTAGGTTTACTGGAACCAAAACAAGAACCCAAACCC
>JZKD02S0724290.1:691248-704777 GCA_000966675.3 Picea glauca
ATCAAATATGACACATACCATGATACCTTGGACCAATTACCTCATGGAGCAAGAGCCTTTCTGATGCAAGCCCAAGCCGGTAGTGATGGAGGCTGGTACTGCTGGCAGGACAAGTTTGGCTGAGGAAAACTATAACATGGGTCCTCCAGGACCATGCTCAAGTCGCTCCTGCTCTCGTACTCCATGTCTAGGACCATGTGGGCCTCGAGACATGATCTCCTAGTTATCCCTAGATATCGGGGATAACAGTAACAACTTCAAAATATAAATTTTGGAGTACATTTGAGAGGTAGGTTGTAGAGATCTTTGACATGTTTGTTCCAAATAAATTTTCATTTTGAGATAAACATTTGTTCTCCATATGACCATTAAGGGAGGGTGTTAGAATTATTATTATAATGGTCATAGACTTCATTTCTTTTAGAGAAACACATCTTAGAGTGTCTCTTTGGATATGTTGCGACGCTGCGTATCTATGAGGGGGCGCATCTATGTTGTCAAAGTCACCTAGGTTTGGCACCTAGCCTCATCCGTATCCACTCAAGGGGTTTTGAACCTGGGTATCTGTGTTAATACAAGTTTGATCACATCGTTGCTTGCCACTAGACCACACTCTTGTGTGTTTCGTAGACTTTAGTTACGTTGTAATAAAGTGACTTGAGGTATTTAAGTCACATGTCCTAAATTAAATTAAGTTAGATTAGGTTAGAATCTAGATTAAAGCGTAATTAATAAAGTAGCTATATGTGACATTGGCTCTATTATATGTATTGACATCCATACCATATCAAATGTAGAGTCAATTATATCTATTATCTTTCTCTCTCATTTTGCATTTATTGTCTACATACTCTTGTTCTTTTTTATAGTTTTAACCTCTAATACTATTATTGCACTGAGAGAAGAGAGGTGCTCTACAACCGAGGTTGGGGGGGATTCATCAATAGTTTGTGATTGTGTAATGGTTTATGTGTATGTAACAGTACATTGAATCTAGATAGTGGATTGAATGTATTGAATACAGACACCGACATAGACCCATCATCTAATTTTTATATGCACCTCAAAATTGTGAAACTAGAAGACGCATATCTCAAGTTCACACAAATGGCATGTATCTACTACCAAGTACGCATTTCTAAAATAGAAACACGCTGGAAATGTGACTCTCCAAAAATTTGGAAATGGGGAAACATGATATATATATATATGTGCTATTTTATAAATAGCACATTATATTGAAACTTTGAAAGAAAACATTATGAATAAATATACAAGAACATTTAAATGACAAGCAATGTTCCACCAATGCTTATATTGGGATCCTCATCATTAGTATCACCCTTTTCCTCTACCTCGATCCTCTAGGGACATCAGTCAACACTACCCAGTTTTGATGAAATTGCCTAATCCAAGCCTTAAAATATGGTAGAAAAAACTCAACATGCCTAATCAATGATTTTGGTTTGAGTGAAGGGTACATTTTTGCTAAGGCCATGATATATAATGTGTGTGCTATTTTATAAATAGCACATTATATTGAAATTTTGAACATTATGAATAAATATACAAGAACATTTAAATGACAAGCAATGTTCCACCATCGCTTATATTGGGATCCTCATCATTAGTATCACCCTTTGCCTCTACATCAACCCTCTAGGGATATCAGTGAACATCACCGAATTTTGATGAAATTGCCTAATCCAAGCCTTAAAATATGGTAGAAAAAACTTAACATGCCTAATCAATGATTTTAGTTTGAGTGAAGGGTACATTTTTGGTAAGGCCATGACAAAGGAGTTCAACAATCAATACCACCAACATTGAGGTACATAAAGAGCTTGGTGTTCTTGATCAAATGCCAATCCCATACCCTCATACGTGATATAGAGTCCAATGAAAATGTTGCAATCCTACCAATCCTGAAATCCTGAAAACTGTTAAGTCTGCTGAATTTTGAATGGGATATGAAATTCTACTTTCTCCATATGAAGTCCGATGAGGTTGGAACCGCTCTCAACATCCTAAAACAATTAATGACAATGTTAAAAATTTAAATAAAAGGATAATTTCCTTTTTATCTTTCTACTTCAAGAATTGAACATTACCATTAATTACCAGCATTTTTGGTGCAAAATGAGAGTAAAACCCTCTTTTTAAAGAGAAATTTCTGGTCTTGGAGGCTTCTAGAAGTCTCATTAATTCATAATTAACCTCTAATTAGGAATTAAAACAAAATTTGTGGGTCCCAGCAATCAAATTAAGGCAAAATCAGGCAATTTATTTTGGAAACGTGCTATATGGACATGTGAAACAGCCTTGAAATGTGTTTCCTAGACGTGAAATATGTTTCGTATGGACTGAAATCAGGTGCATTTCAACATTTTGATAAGGAAACGCACTTGGTACTGGGTGTTAGTTTTTAGCTCAGTTGGTGTCTCAGTTGTGCCTATGTGTCCTAGGTTAGCTGATGGGCACCTTAAATAGCCCAGATCAGCCTTTTATCTCAGCCTAAATTAGACTTAGGAAAAATCAGCAAAATTTGATTCTTGAGTGGAATGTGGGGCCCAGGGAGAGAAGGCGCACCTCATGAAGGTGGCTGGGTGGATTGTGGGGCCTAGACCAAAGGGGGGCACACCACTTAGAGTTGGGTCCAGCCCAAGAGGGGCACCCCAATCTCAGCCATTGAGGCCCAAGGCTGGGCACACATCTCAAGGTAAATGGGGGCTGAAGGAGAGATAAAAGAGGGGCTGAGGGTGGAGTTGGACAAGCATTCTCATTTGTGAGGTTGTGCAGGTGAGAAGGCGAGGGAGCTTGGGCAGGAGAAGTAGAGGGAGCAGCTGAAGCAGAGAGGGCAAGTTCAGGGCCAAGTTTGGGAAGCCAGCAGAGGTCATTCTGGACTGCAAATAGAGGCCATTTCAGGACAGCAGCAAGCAGAGAGGAGTAGGCCAAGTTCAGGCAGAAATTTTCTCAGCCAAGAGGGCTGTTTGCAGGCTGTAACAGAACCAACAAACAGGCCGTACTTGGGCCATATAGACCAGGCCGTACGAGGCCAAATCTTGCTGGGCCATACAGTCAACAGCTGGGTGTTTTTTTCTGCTGTGGAATGTGAATGTAATTGCTGGAAATTTGTAAGAGTTTCTCAGTTTTACTCTGCTGCTATAAATATTCTCTTGAATGCCCAATAAAGCCCCCTCTTAGCTGGTTTTCCCCACACTGGGGTTTCCAGGGTAATATCTGGTGTCTTGTGAATTTTATGTGCTTGGTTCCTTATGCTTCCGCTGTCATTTTTTTGTTTTATATCTCAGCTGTAGGTTAACTGCATAAATTCAGATTTTATATCAGCATTGATAATTTCTGGTTAAGTTAATTTATTGGCAGTAATCTCAGTGACTGAGATATAGGTAAAACTCAACACTGGGGGGTGGCGCGTTTCCTGCAACATAGGTGCTAGTGATTAGACTTTTCCTCAAATTGAAAGCTTGTGGTTTTCTTCAAGTGCATGCTAAGCTCACTGACCTGCTAACATAGTCAGCAATATGTAGCATGCTGAGCAAAATAAGAATTTTACAGAAACACATACAATATTGTGGACAAACACATAGAACTTCACAAAATGTAAATTGCAAAAATAACTCAAATAACCCTTTTTATTAATATGGAAGTGCTTGCATATGCACCTAAAAAAATATGTCTCATCTCCTCCCAAAAAAACACCCCTATATAGCTTCAAGGTTTATGATTATATTGTTCTGTAATGGCATATCATATTCCCTTATTAAGTCCTATAAGCATTGCTAACGCCACTAGTTGCTCTGCAATCCTCAATTGCACATTTGTTATATACACAATGCTTTTTTGGGGGTCATGAGTTCTGCACTCTTCTTGGGTGAGTCACTGAGTTGTGCTTGTTGCACTTCTCTGTGTCTTTGATCTTGTGTTGCAATCTTTGAGTGTGCAATGGTGCCTCGGCTATGCAATGCCTCCTTGCAGTATGTTCCACAGTATGGTCTTATGGGTCTTTGAGTCATGTGACTCCTGTTTTCCACAACACCTCTGTGTGAGATTTCCTTGTTTTGCAAGGCAGAATTTCTTATGTAGAAAGATCTGTCCATGCATCACACATACTCTATTGAAAGTGGTCTCTGTTGTAGGAAAGAGAAACAGTTTATTTTTTTAATGTAGGCTATACCCCCTATTCCTTTCTCCAAAGCCTTATAAAAATTGCATGCTTCCTTCTTTGTATCTTTCTAGCCACTTGTTAATCTACTGTTGTCTTGGTCTCTTTCTATCTTTTTTTTGTTTGTTTGTTAGTTTGTCTGTGACATGTGGGACTAACCTGTGGCTAAGAAACCGCGACTCAGGGGCATCTCAGCCGTCAAAATCACCCGGGGATCGCACCCGGCCTGAGCCACACCAACCCTTAACATGGCTGGATTTTTTGTCCCCGCAGGTTTCGAACCGGTGATTTTAACATCACAGAGAGCCTTAACAGCACACTCCGTCACCGACTGTCCTACACTTCGGGGACTGTCTTGGTCTCTTTCTATCAGTGCTTTTTTGCTGCTCTGTTTCTGTTGGCTTCCTTTCTTATTATATTGCCTACCCTCATGATGCTTTCTTGCTGCACTTCTGTTGTTTCCTTATCCACTACTCTTTTGGTGAATGCATGTAGGTGTAGCTGTTTGATAAATTAACAAAATAGATGTTTTAAAAAGTAAATGTCTTTTGACTTGACTGTCAAAAACAGATTTTGAAGTGGCTCTCTACAAGAATCACGCATCATTGACAATGATTAGCTTAAACTTTTCTGAAATATAACTTTTGAAAATTGGATCAAGTTCACACACAGAGAGAGTATATGTTCTGCTAGATTATATGTAAGCTAGACCCTTGTCTAGGAGGATTGGAAACAGCAAATAATTTTGAATCTTATTCTTATTTTTATTTCTAGATAGGTTGTTCTTTCCCAAAGCTATACTCAGAAATGATAAATAGCAAGTGCCTTCTATTAAACTGCCTTTATCCTTACACTGTTCATAACAGCCATTTGGTCGAAATTTGAGTCTCGACATTCACAGCATATATCTTTATTTGGTCATGAATAACTGGACCTCAACAATGGAATATATTCTTCTTTTCTTTGTCAAGTTTCCACAGATATTCATGCACCTTTCCTGCACATGTTAAATTGATGCTCAGACTGCATAACCAGCAAATGGCTTATTGTTGAAAATTCAATGTGTGGGATTGCTCAATGGCTTATGTCTGGTGCAGTCTTCTCCCACAGCCGAAGAGCACGAGTCTTTCTCATCTGGGCAACGTGTGTCATCTTCAGCCGGGCTTTTAGTTGGAGCATCTTTGGAAACATCTATTCCTGATACATATCGGGCTCCTCCAACACCATTACCCTTTGATGCAGATCTGAGGTACCTTCGGACACCACGTGATGGATCAGGGATGAGAAATGATAAGTGTTGTTCTGTTCAAAGGGATTCTCAACCACCTAGAGAAAACACAACTGAGGGTGAGGGTGAAGCACTGGCTGCCTTTGAAAATTTGAAGAGTACAGACTTCAAAAGTCAAGTGCCAGATAGCAAGCCTAGCTCTCCGGGAAAGTGCCAACCATCCAAATTGAGTGAAATTGTTTCTCTAACAGATGAGGAGGATGTTTGTCCAACGTGTCTTGAAGGTAAGCAATATTTCATTATTTCTTAATATTTATTCGCTATGCATTATTCTGAGCATGAAATGTCATCGACAAAACTTTTGGCTTATTTTCTTCTTTCTATAACTTGTTACAATTGTGTTTAAATAGTGTTTGTTTCCTAGCAGCTCTTAGATGTAAGTTACTGTCAATGTAGATTTCTTCTCAGAATGGAAGCTTTATAGGTATTCAGTAGGAATGCAGCATTATTACTCTTCTGACTGCCAAGCTTCATGCCCGAGATAAATGAGTATTAAAAGACTCTGATGTATGGTAGTATTATCACTCCCTTTTGATGCAATGGATAACTGCAAGTCATCTTTCAGAGTCTGATCTTTAGACTAAAATGGTTGGTAGCGAATGAAATGTGTTTGTGTAGCATGTTATCCTATAAGTTGGAGATTGCTTGATCTTAACATGGTTTGCATGCTTTCTTGGGTGCTATAGCAGTGGTCTATATTGCATGTCATTAATCATCCTTTATTAGTTGTTTCTCCCAAAAATTAACGTGGTTAGATGGGAGAGAGTTATTGGTCCTCTGTAACAATTGAAGTGATCCTATTTATTTCATTGATACGTTTTCAGAGAATGTGACATAGTCATTATTTTCGAAAACAAATCCATCTTTTCACAGTTTCATAACATCATGAGTTCGACTTAAAGAAATATAGTTCCCCTAAACAAAGGAAAAAGAATGGTAATTTTAGAGAAACTTGGGGAGCATGATTACTACACATCACTACAAATATGACTAGTTATCTACCGAGTTACTTTTTAGTGTTGTTATTGGTGATGCATTTTGTCAGTGTATCAAGGATACTGTCTCTGACGGGTTCTCACATCTTTCACTTGGATGGTTTCTTTCTACAAACAATCCCTTTAAAATGGGGCAGTTTCAATTAGCTGTTGTAGATTTCTAGTTATCGTGGAAAATATTTTCTTTCCTATACATATGTGTGAACTCTCTGATATAGCATGCATGGTCTTTGAAGATAAATAGTTTATAGTAGTTGTTGTTAATTTTGCAGGAAGTTAAATGAATGCTGAAAGTCCATTTATGATGTGAAAAAGGAATGGAAAGAAATGTATAATCTTGTACTGGATCAAATAGTGCAATCTCTAAGTCAGTAATATATATATTAGTCTTTTAAAGCATCCTTTTATTTGCCAACTTCTGAAAATTTTGGTGCCCCATATCTTTTGCTAAGTTGCATGAAGAAAGAAATCATATTAACATCCAAAAAATGATCAAAATAGGTAATTGGGCCTAGAAAGTACAAGAAGTCAAAATGGTAATTTGGGAATGTCAAAAGAAACTCCTAGGTTTAAAAGGAAATACGATTAAAGATAAAAGAGTACAAAGTGTTAGCTTTTGGTGTTGCTGCAAAAGTGTTTTCACCCTGCGTTAGTCCCTTGGTGATATTTCATGGACATATGGATGGTTCATTTTGGATGGATGCTTGATCTTGGTTAGAGTGCTAGCATGGGGCCCTTACCTAGAAGGTTGTTATCCTAATCGGTATGATGGCTAATCCATTGGATGCACACAATGCTTAATTAGGTGTGGAACCTACCTAGGAGTGCTAAGTACTTGGAGGAGGGCACTTAGCTCTAGGAGCTTGGGACCATGTGAGATACACCTTGGAGGTTGGACACTTGACTTGAGGATGCTTTGGTTGCAGAACATACTTCATGGAGGTGGGTTGTGGACCTAGACATATATGTTGAGGACAAGCATTGGAGCATGGTAATCACATTTTCACACATGAGAGGAGCATTGGGCACATGAGAGGACATGTGGCACAGGGTTAGAGGAGGAATCCCTTGCATGAGGACACTTGGATACCATCATGGAAGAGAAGTGTTGGACTAACATCTTGTTGGACAGCACATAATCTTCGAGGAGGGGCGTTGAACCTTAGGAGAATCATGCTTGGAGGGATATTCATCTTGGGGGTTGGATAAACCCTAGTATGACAGTTAGACATCCTTGTATTGTAGAGTGTTCCATGTGGTTTTTCCTTGTTGGTTACTTGTATGAACGTAACTTCTTGGTTTTATGTTAGCCTCCTTTCACCTATTGTATATATAAAGGAAGGAGAGAGCTTTTGTGAAGACATATCATCATTGTACTAGTCTTGGAGAAGTCTTGTAGGGGGCAAGAAGCTAGGGTTTTTTATTTAAACCCTAGGAGAATACAAGAAGAAGAGAGAGACATCTTGGATGTTCTTCGAGAGTTTCTCTTTTGAGATGCTAAGGTTTTCTCTTCTGAGATGCCAAGGTTTGTGCCATGCAAGAAAACCCTAGAGAAGAAAATGATGCAAGAGGGAGTGATGTTTTATTTTGTAGAGCTAATGCATTAGATGATATTGCAACCTTGTTCTTGTGTCATGGAGGCTATGGAAAGATTACGGAGAGCCTAGATTGACGATTTTTGAGCTTGATGTGACACCCTAGGTGGAAGAAGACTTGTTTATTATGCCCTTGATGTTCCATGGAGGTCTTATTTCTTGTGTTTATGCAAGAGTTGAAGACCTAGGGTTTGATGATGCAAACCCTAGGATGAACATGTAGACTTGGAGGTTACTATTAAAGTTGCCTTGCCATGTACTTGTGTGATGCAAGATGACTAGGGTTTGTAAACCCTAGGGAAGACAAGAATGCTAGTGTGAAGAGATTGCGTGAGACAATCTTGGTAAAAGGCCAAAGAGGACTTGCTGGTGTTTATGCTAGCT
This sequence comes from Picea glauca, assembly GCA_000966675.3. Lineage (NCBI taxonomy): Eukaryota > Viridiplantae > Streptophyta > Pinopsida > Pinales > Pinaceae > Picea > Picea glauca. The sequence goes on from JZKD02S0724290.1 coordinate 699,694, forward strand.
TGTTGAGGATCTTAGGTGGGGGGACCAACTTTGGTTGGGAGTGATTCCTAGCTTGGAGTAGTTGGTGGCAAGGATTTTCTTATGTTTTTTGGAATATCCCTGTCAAAGGTCTTATGGGTTTTCTGTTTAATGTTGATTGAGTAATTTCATCAAACGATTGTCTTTCCTATCATTTGTTACTCAATTTGGTATTTCACAAACATATTGCATGCATTTCTTGATGATATTCTTGTCAACCATACTTCAAATATACATAACACGAAAGAGGGAATGATGGCACTTTATTATTATGGAATCAAAGAATACAATGAATTAACTAGGGACTGCTACAACAACTTCAGAATATTAGAAACACACACAATAAGTGGATAGAACCTGGGAACAGTGCCAAAACCTCTTCAAAATAGATGGTACCTCTGCAAAAACACCCTGCCAAGTGAGCTCGGACCCTTTTGCTGTCTCAATACTTCCCTTAGCCACCCGAACTGCCATAGAAATGGGCTCAACCCTCTCATAAGACTCTAGCGGCTACTCTATGTAACTTGGCCTACAAAAGAGAAGTGTGGCCTCCTTAACTCAAACCCTAGTTACTTCCTTGGTTGCCACGATCCTTTGCTTACCCTTGGAATTAACCCGAGCATCCATAGATCCGCTATGAATAGAAGCAACCTCCTCAATTAAGCCTAGACGACTTTCTCTAAAATCCTGTGACCCTGCAAATAAGTAGACAACCCCATGGATCTACAGAAGAGAGAGATCGACCCTCCAAGAGACCCTTAGCGGCCTCCACAACTGCAAAGGAACCCTCATGGTTCCATTGAAATCGCTTCAGCTTGATAAATGTGGGTGATCAACCTCCTCAAGGGAGATCCACAATCCTCCTGCTCAAATCAATCTTCCTCCAAGCTAAATACAACACAGTGTTGAAGCTCCTTCTGGAAATTCTATGTGGATTCCCCTTCTTGGTCCAACTAGGGTGGGTATCTCACCGTCGAAACCAACCTGAAGTGTGGAAGGGTTTTGCTAAGCCCTAACGAAACAATTGCTCCAAGAGCACTCCAAAATGAGAGATCAAATCATAATGAGGAAAGGTGAAGTGCTACCCTTTATGCTTCTCCGAACCCCTTCTAGATCTTTCCTCTCTTTGACCAAGTCCACATGAAGATTAAATCCACTTTATAACCCTTTTTAAACCCCCTTTTAATACCAGAAAATGATTAATTGGCTTCTAAGACATTCTCGGATGTCAGAAATCCCTTTCTCATCATTCCAATTATTAGATCTTTCCATCCTGGTTCCAATGAGTTATTACACTCATGTATCCCTTTAGACAATATGGTCCCATTAACACATTTAGTGTATTTAATTAAATTATGCCCAATAATAACCAAGATTACGAAAATCGTTGGAACGCCACAAAACCAAGAGCAAACTGTGCAAAAATGATCTTGATGATGAAAGATGGCGAATGGACTAGCCTGGGTGACATATAACCCTTCCAAATTGCCCAAGTTCACTGTTAACCTCACTTTACTCCTTTGGCTAGGCCAACATAAACTCGCAAGGTCGCCTCTGATTGCAGAGCAGTGGAATACGAGAATGGGGACATTAGAGTCCTCCCTTCCCAAAGATTGCTTATCCTCAAGCAATGCCATCACAACCTGTCGCTCCATCAACTAGGCCAGACTCAAACTAAAAATAATACAAGGGTCCCAAACCACCCTGGAAGATGTGAAGTATCCTCCGCTCAATGTGTGATTCGGTAAGGTGCGAACATAAGAGGCCTCTTGAATACTGCCGATAAGTAAAGAAACTCGATACTGCAATAACTCGATTAACCCCTCAAAGAACTACTCTGTTAGGGAACCAATCTCATGAAAACAAGAACTGTCTCTCATCTCATTGTCAGCTGCTAAACTGTCTAGTACTAAAATCCCAGGGTCCCAACCTAACCTCATAAAGGAACCACAATGCCGACACTATGCCACTCTGATCATGGTCGTCCGACCGTTGTACCCAATTTGCATCCTCCTCTCCTAGAACTCTGAGTTGAAATACTTGTAAGGGATGAACCTACTACCTAGCACAAACATCCATGTGAAGTCACGACTTGCAGATCCACTGCGATACTCGATCTCAAATATCGGAAAAGGAAGTCTGTCCCGATCACTGGTAATGACTCTGAACTGGTCATGGACTCTAAACATCTCTCCATGGGATAGCTCTGTCCTTTGTGTTGCCCCATACTCCAAAGACATCACCGAAAAGTGCGTGAACTCTGATGACTGATCAATCGCTACACATATACTATCTGCTTCCTGCACCCTCGGTAAACCTGTGATGCAATCGATCAACATGCTATGCCACTCTTGCTCAGAAATGGGCAAGGGATGCATCGACCCTGCTAGATGAGTGTGCCTCAACTTGTACTGTTGACGAGTCATATACTCCTCCACAACATCCCTCCATGCGAGTCTCTCACGGACCTGCCTGCAAGTGATAAAGTCACTAGGGTCCCAAACCGGCCTGTATGATGTGAAGCACCCTCTACTCATAACACCGATCTGCAAGGTGCTAATACATGAATCTATTTGACTGCCCTTGATAAGCCAGACAATCATAAGCTGTGTAAACTTGATCAATTCCCCAAAATACCACTTCTCCAAGCAACCAATCCTAAGCATCCCAAGGGTAATCTCCAGAAGGCGGAAACTAGCCATCTCATCTGTACCGTCTGCCAAGCTGTCAAACACTCTAGTCCCAGGGTCCCAAGCTAATATCTGAGAGGAACCATCATGCTGGCATTGCACCCGCCTGATCATAACTATCTGACCACCATACTTAGACTGTGCTCTTCTCTCATGGACCCCCAAATTGAAATCCCTGAAAGCACTGAACTCACTATCCCGGATCATGCCTTGCCAAAACATCTTAATGAAGTCAAAGTCTTCCAACCTGCAGATCGACTCGATCCTGGGTATCGCGAGGGAAAATCTATCTTGCCAAAGCTTAGCAACTTCTCTCACAACATCCCCACAATGACGCAATCCAATCACTGATACGATTATGTCGATCATCCTTATCATCTGAAGCTGTCTATCACTCCGAAGAATGCCAATCCCAACAAATTGGAAGTTTTCCACTACCAATGCTTGCTAAAATCTTTGTGAACCGATCCAACAGAGTGTGGATCTCCTCCCGTGCACTTTGCGCATTGGTCACAATATCCCCTATCTCATCCAACCGACTCCAGTGATCCTCTCGTCCTGTTGTATACTCCGAGGGAATTAATTAGCAGCACTAGATGCCACTACCATTGCCTGCAAGACTGGAAAGCGACTAGTGCGTTGGTCAACTCTGTGTTAAAATAATGTAACTACAAAGTGTATTCTTATTATTATTTGATATATTATTCATTGGATCAATCCCCATTGTGGATTGATCATGTCGGCTATTGTAAAAGGACCAAATYCCCTTTTGCGGATTGGTCATAATATAATTGTAATAGGCAAAAGAAGAAGTCGGCCCCAAAATATATCAAAGAGGCCCCGGAATATAATAAAGGTGGTTATAACCACCCAGATTAAGAAGTCGGCCTTGCCAGTGAAGAGACACTTCACATGTGCCAGATTAGTATAAATAAGGAGGCTAGTGCCTCACTTAGACACACACCTCACTTGCTCATTGAGAGACAAGTTTTGGAACTGCAGTTGGAGAAGAGAGAGAGAGAGTGGCGCATCTTTGGGAGAGGATCTTCTGTATTAGCTTGAGTTATCTCTTGGCATTGTATTGACTATCTATAGTAAGGAAGTTTTGCTGGGTTTTCTTCCCCTAGAGGGTTTCCCAGGATAAATGTTGTGTCTCTTGTGATTGTGTATTTCTTAGTGATCTTGTATTATGCCATTGTTATCTATTGAAATGCAAAGAACTATAATAATGGCTTAAACATTGACATGGTATCAGAGCCACGCTGAAGAGAGCATCTTTCACAAGAGAAAAGTGAAAAACATCACTGTTGCCGTACATGCAAATTAGGGTTTTTTGTTGGAGAGGTAATTCAGCCCTAAAACCATCTAGAAAAGTGCGCCCTCCCTCAAGGATCATTTTGGCACCTTCAACGCACCTTTTCAGTGGCTAGATCTCTCGGAAAGTGAAACCCTAGTTTCACAAAATACCAGAAAACCAGAAAACCAGAAGCACCAGTCCAGAAATCCGCAGATCAAGTTTGAGGGGGCAAAAGTTGGATTTTTAGAAATCTGACTGCACCAGCTTACTCGCCTCAACTTAGCGCATCTATCCCCTGGATCAAAATTTCAAATTTTGAAATTTGAAAAATTAGGGGTTCCTCATAAAACCCTAAGTTGCAGTCTTAGAACTAGTTGCAGTTGCAGTATCAGTTGCAGTTGCAGCCGTAGCACCAGTGGCAAACACCCTTGAAGTTTTTAAAGAGTTGGTAATGATTACCGCTGCTGCCAGATGGTGCCACTACCGGCAAATGCCATCAGAGGTATGTACTCACATATGTTTAAATGGTTAAACTTTAAAGAGTATTTGCAGGAGAAGGGATCTCTTGCCATAGATCCAAAAGGATCTCAAGATTCAACACATTCAGAGGAATGATGCAACCCAAGTTTTATTATTATGATATGCATCTATTTGTTATGACATTATTTTGATCAGTGTTGCATGTTGAAGCTATGATCAAATTATTAGAAGGATTAAAGTAGAGATCATAGAGTTTATCCTCTAACCCAACCTTCTGTCAAGATAAGCGTATTGTCTTAGTACAGAAGACAGGTTGAAGAAAGCACTCGTCATCTTGAGTGAAGGAGACTCGGAAGAAAAGCAAGCACTCATTCCTGAGGACAAAGCTCCAGGTTTGATTAATCAAGTTAATAAGATTCAAAGATACACATGACAAGTTGATGACTATAGTTGAGATAGCAGTCTTTGTAAAGTATCATACTTTATAGCATGTGAGCATATAGAGGTAAATGCTTAACATAATCATTTGTCTGATACAACTAACACCTCCTCTAGGAAGAATCTCGTGTGTTAGTTCCAGGTTGCCATGGAGGAATGTT